>WNYA01000618.1:12349-133739 GCA_019512145.1 Engystomops pustulosus
CTGGTCCTTCTACCCTCCATGCTGACAATGCTAGCGGTTCTCCCCGAGTTTCTGCGTGTCTCCGCGCTGGCTCCGCCCCCGGTCTGCAGCGAGTTAACCCTGCTGCACGCGCGGGGCAGTGGGCATCCAGGACGTGTGCGCTTTAGGGAAATTAAAGCTGTCTGTCTTCTGAATCAGCCTGGGTTCCTGCTCCTATAGGATTCTGGGGCGGATCTCAGGCTGCATAAATTGGATCTGGACCTTCCACCTGTCCCAGTGTTTGTCCTTCTGGAACTCACAGCCTAGCTGGATTCCTAGTGTCCTGTAGCATTGTTTGCTTCACCCTGGTATTGTATTCACCAGTTAGGTTACTCTTCCTTGTCTAGTGATTTGACCTTGATGTACCCTCTAGTGCGACCCGGCAGTTTTGCTTACCCTTCTATGTTATGTGTCTCTACATCTTTAGTTCTCTTTCCTCGTGTCTGCTTTGGTTTCTTATGCTGTCTTGAACCCCGCTTGTTTCATTCTTGTTCGTCCTGTTTTTTCCCTCTGTCTGAATACTGTCCTAACGCCCACACTGCAGTTTTTCAGTCTGTATCACCGCACTGCGGCTGACAGACCTATTTGGGTTCCTCTCACCTCCCTGGGCCTTGCAGGGTAGTTAGAAGGTTCCTGCGGCAGAGGCTCCTTCAAGGGGATTTCTGCCTTGGTAGGGTCTAATTGGTAGATCAGCGCAGGGTTAGTTCGCCCTCTTGCTCTGTTCTGTCAGCCTGCACTCAGACTGTGTGGTAGTTTTGTGTACAGTAACCCAGACGTGAGTTTTCCTAACAGGTGGGGGTTTGCTGCAATATGCAACAACCCCCACCCTAGTATAAGGCCGCGGTCACACGATGCGCCTGATGCGTGCGTTGCGAGGCGCACGTTTGGCGTGTGCGTTTGACGCATGCTTCAAGAGCGCCAGCGTTACTGTGACGCATGCGTTTTTCTTGCGTTTGCATTGCCAACCCGCCTCTTCAATGGGGGATGGGCTCCCCATTAAGGTATTTAAAGCGGGCTAGTCACGTTGATCTTAGGTCTAAGATCTCTGTGGATTACTGCTGGTTCTCATGTTTCCTGCGCTTTGGTAGTCTCGTTATGGCTGATGAAGCAGACCTGACTTTCCTGCATCCTCCAGTCTCAGTAAGTGGGGTAGATTGTGCAGGAATGGTTTTACGTTATGTAAAAGATATCGGTCACTTATTATCTTCCTATTGCCTTTTAGGAAAAAGACCAGGGGCCTAGGGGAAAGGGCAAGGAGGATAAAGGGGATAAGGCTAGTAGGCCTGAAAAACCCGAAAAATCGGAGAAAAGCAGAGTAAAGAAATGCAATATGTGTTTCCGTTCTATGCCCGAATCTTACAGGAAGCCAATATGCAAAACCTGTATAGATAATTTTGTTAGAGAAGAAAAAACTCTTTCCTGGATGAACTTAAGGGGTTTATTGAAAGAGAAGAAAAAACTCTTTCCTGGATGAACTTAAGGGGTTTATTGAAGAAAAAGTGATGTCTTCAGTAGCTACGGCTACATCCAGACCTTCCCCATGTAAAAAAGCGAGAATTGAACCCGACTCATCGCTATCTGAGGAAGGGGAAGATTCTGAGGTGCCGTCATGTTCCATGTTTGAAGGTGATGATCCGACAGACTCGCAGGAGTCAGTTAGAACTGTGAATTCAAGACACCTGTTCCAAATAGAGGAGTTGGACAATCTCCTGAAGGCCTTTAGACAGACTCTAGAGATTGAAGATGTTCCTCCACCCAGATCTAAGGAAGAGGAATTGTTTGGTAGCCTTAAAACAAAACGTCAGAGGGTATTCCCCTTAAATGATACCCTAAAGGAACTTGTATCTGAGGAATGGCGTGAACCGGAGAAAAGGATTGTCTTGTCCAAAAACTTCAGGAAACGGTTAGCATTTGAACCAGAGAAGGGAGGGCAACCTCCAATGTGGCAGGGCAGTGGGCCCACCAGTGCCCCCTATCCATGCACAGTAGTGACCCTACTTTCAGTTGCACCCCCCCTCCCCATGCAGAGTGACCCCCCTCAGTGCCCCTCCCCCTCCAGTGGACCCTATTCAGTGCCCCCTCCCCTGCAGTTCCGCCCCCAGTTGCTCCCTCCCCCTGCAGGGGCCCTCCTCAGTGCTCCCTACCCTCAGTTGTGACCTCCCCAGTGCTCACCCATCCTGATGAAAGTGACAGTGAACCTCTCAGTGCCCCTCCCCCTCCAGTGACTCCCAGGCATCCCTCCTCATTGACAGTAGTGACTCCTCCAGGTGACCCCTCCCCATGCCAAGTAAGTGACCTCATCCGGGCTACCTCCTCATTGACAGTGACCGCCTCAGTGCCCCCTCCGTGACCTACTCAGGGCTCCCCTCCTCATTGCAGGTGACCTCTCATTGCTCACTCCCCATTCCAGTGTCCCCTCCCCCTACAGTGGCACCACACCTCCCCAGTGTCCCTACATCATGCAGTGACCTTCCTCAGTGCCCCTCCCTCCCCAGTGACTACTCCCCCCAGTGCTCCATCCTCAGAAGGGGCCTCCTCCCCTAGTGCCCCCCTCCCCATGCAGTGACCTCAAAGTGCTCCCTCCTGCATGCAGTAGATTTGTGACCCTCATCCGTGATCCATCCCCCTTCCAGTGTTGTCCCCCTCCACTGCAGTAGTGACCTCACCCCCAGTGGCTAACTCCTCAGGCAAGTTTGACTAATCTCAGTACCCTCCCCCTCCAGTGAACCTCCCCAGTGCTCATACTCATGCAGGAATTCCACTGAGCCCCATACCCATTGCAGTGGACATCCTCAGGCCCCCTCCCCATGTAGTGACTCCTGAGTGAACCCCTCCCAATGCAGGTGGAACCCCAGTTGCCCCCTCCAAATTGCAGTGACCTCTCAGGCCCCTCCCCACCCCATGTGAAAAAGCTTTTCAGTGCACCCTCCTCATTTGCAGTGACCTCCTCAAAAAAAGGGCACAAATCCTCCCATGCACAGTGACCTCCCACCCGCGCCCCTCCCGTGAACTCCTTCCGTGACCCCTCTCCCCCTACCAGCCTGACATCCCAGTGCTCACTCTCATTGCAGTGGACCTCTCCAGTGCCCCCTAACCACCCAGGCAGTGACGCACTCGTGATACCTCAGCATGCCAGTGACATCCTCAGTGCCCACTCCCGTGAACTCCACAGTTGCTCCACCTCATGCAGTGACCCTCCTAAGGCTTCCCTCCTAGCAGTGAATCCTCAGTGCACTTTCCCCCATCCAGTTGACCCTCCTGGAGTGCACCCCTCCCCATGCAAGTGACCTCCTGAGTGCCCCCATCCCCATTCGCAGAGTGACCTCCTCAGTGCCACCCGCCCAAAGCGTAGGGACGTTGGTTTTTTTTTGGTTTCTGATTTATTTTTATATTGGTGCTGTCCCCTCACCATGCATGACATCCTCAGGGCCCCCTTCACCCTCCCCCATGCGTGACCTCCTGAGTGCCCCCGCCATGCAGGTGAATCTCTCAGGCCCCTCCCCATGCAGTTAAGAACCCCAGTGACCCTCCCCATTGTTGTTTGCAGTGACCTCTCGGCCCCTCCCAGGCGTGACCGTCTCAGTGCCCCATACAGTGACCTCCCAGTGTGTCCTCCTCCTGCAAGTAGTGACCTCCTCGTGCCCCACCTCCCCATGCAGTGAGTGACATCCTCAAGGGCTCCCTCCTCAGCAGTGGACTCCTCAGTGCCACCTCCCGTTTGACCTCCCCAGGGCTCCCTCCTAATGCTCCCTCCCCCCCCCAGTGGACCCCTAAGTGCTCCACTCCTCATGCAGTGACCTCCCTCAGTGAAACTACCCGCTCAGTGACTCTGAGTGCCACCTCCCCCATGCAGTGACCTTCCTGAGTGCCCCTCCCCATCAGTGACCTCCTCAGTGCACCCTCCCCAAGCAGTGACTCCTCCGTGAACCCGTCCCCATTGCGGACCTACTCAGTGCCCCTCCCATGCAGGACCTTACTTGAGTGCCCCTCCATGCAGTGACCTGCCTCAGGCCCCTCCCCATGCAGTGTACCTCCCCAGTGCCCTCCCCATGCAGGGGACATCCTCAGTGCACCCTCCCTGGCAGTGACCTACTTCCAGTGCCCCTCCATGCAGAGTGTAACTCCCCAGGTGCCCACTCCCACAGGCCGTGGAACTCCCAGTGCCCCCTACCATGTGCCCCATCTCACCAGTGTGAGAACTCCTCATGCAGTGACCTCCTCAGTGCTCCCTCTCATGCAGTGAACTCTTTCAGTGCCCACTACCCATGGGCAAGTTTACTCCCCCAGTGGCCCCTAACCCCAGGCAGGTAGTAACTCCCTTTTTTCAGTGATCCACTCCCCAGTGCACATCCCACATACAGTGACCCCCCCAGTTTGGCCCCCTCCATTTGCAGGACCTCATGAGGCCCCATCCCCATGCAAGTGAACCTAGGAGGCCCCCTCCCCATTGCAGTGACCCTCATCAGGCCCCCTCAACCTCCAGTGACCCCCACCCCTCCCCATGCAAGCTGACCTCCTGAGTGCCCACTCCCCATGCAGTTGGGACATCCAGAGGTGCCCCCACTCACCATGACAAGTAGTGAGCCTCCTCAGTGCCCCCTCCCCCCCCAGTGACCCATCACCCATGCGACATCCTAGGCCCCCTACCAATGCCGTGGACTATCAGTGCCCACTCACCTCACAGGGACCCCTCCCAATGAAGTGACTCCTCAGTGCCCCCTACCCATGCACGTGAGTATGAGTGCCCACTCCCATAGAAGTGAACCTCCTGAGTGCCGTTCCCATGCAGTGAATCCTGAGTGCACCATCCACATGCAGGACCTCTCAGCTGCCCCTCCCCACTACAGTGGAACCCTGAGGGGCCCCATTCCCCATGCAGGACCTTAAGTGGACAAATCCGGCTCAGGACACCCGCCTCTGACGCCCCAGGCCCGGGGCCATGACCCGCGCACGCCCCGGAGCAGCTTCAACCTGTGGAACGTGCCAGAAAGACACTGCGCACACTCCGCCACACAGAAGAGCCGCGCAGGATTGTTCGGCAGCCAATCAAGCTATGCAGCAGTGGAGAATCAACCAATAGGTCTCGAAAAAACTGCAATTTCTGTGCTTAACCAATGACACCACCTGATCTAAATTTGCGATGACTGGGATGGTCCATGGGAGCCTTATGAGAGGCGTATTGTATCAAACATCATAGGTAGATACAGCGGCGCAGCATCACCAAGGGTTGAGATTAGCTCTGCAGTCCCGGTGGTAGTAGAAAGCACCAATTCAGAGTGAGCGCCACTGGTTGCGGTCTGCGCTGAGCGGTTTTGGCGGCTGCAGCTTACTCACACATGTCGAGTAGGTCTGTCTGGCGGTCTAGGTACGTCACCCCAGGCCTGTACCACAGTGCTCAGTGACAGGACTGGTGCTGGTAGGGGTGACCTACATCCTCATGGTTGAATGTTAGTGCAGGAATTCCCCTCAGTGTATAGTACAGTGGGGGTCACTAAAAATAAAGGTTTCACCTCACAGAAATTGGGGCGCACAGCGGAAGACCCTACAACCTGAGTCCCAGGAAGTTCAATGGTTGCAAATGCAGTTTTTTTAATAGTTGATTTTTTTCCAGCTTTTCCAGGACATGTCATGGGGCTTCATGTCAGCACATTTAGTTACCCTGCCGCTCTGGTTTCCTGAAGTTTGCTACTTAAAGTGGGTTTCCACACGAAGGAAAGTTAGTTCCTTATCTCAGTGCTGAGACCCCCACAGATGTTAAAACGAGGTGGTTCCGACGCGCCTTCAGACGTTTGAGCGACGGCAGCCTAAATGACTGTTATGGCTCCATTAATCTCTAAGGAGAAGGATTCGTATCTGAAGCGCCGTTCTCGGGTCAATTTCCGTTCAGCTCCATAGGAGATTATAGGCAGCAACATGTCATGGCGGACTAACACACGGCCTAAAACCGCCACTAAGTCGACCTCTTCAAGCCCCTCCACTGATCAGCAAGGTTAGGGCACTAGCCATGTGGACAAGGGCCCGGACTGTCCTCCGTGGTGAAACCCCTTTAAGAATTTGCAAATGTATCTTGAGTTTTTTCCCCTTTGTGATGGGTGTTACAGGTCTGACATTGGACTCTTTTAAGCGATGTGCCCACTTTGTAGCCCAAAAATATTCGCTCCTCAAAGTAAAGTCGGCTCTGATGCGCTGCGTTTGTGACTTATTAGGAGACGCAAATGATTGGACAATTTCCATGTCACAGATTACAAACATCGGCCACCAGATACACTGGGCCCCTTGCACACACGGCCTGGGGGCCAGATATCTGGGATTACGCCTTGCGTGACGTCTGCGCACATAAAAAGCCTTCAAAACGCGGAAAGTCTCACAAAAAGTTGCAAAAGCAAAAGAGGGACATAGGAAGGGTACCTGTCCCCCATGGTTATCTAATCGCTGACGTTAGGAGGTAAGATTTATTCGGTCAGGAAATGAGCCTCATACAGCTCCTTACAGAAGAAGTTACAAGAAAAAGTTATTGCTTGTTTGAAGGGGGAGGGTGAAAAAGCGGAAAGGTACATGAAAACCCCTAATTGAACTGTGCCATATTGTTTTCTGTCGGTCACTAAGGGCCTTAGGGCTATGCTGGACGGTTCCTGTTCTTCTGCATGGGCCTCTCCGGCAGGGAAAGAGCACGACAAGCCCGGTGACCTCGGCTCTAACTCACCTTGAATGGTAGCGGAGTTTCTGATCTAGGGCTGTTAGCTTCCGTTTGATCCCGGGGTTCATGTTGTGACCACGGGATCTCTACGTACCTTTCTCCTGGACCCTGCGATGTGAACGTGGGGTACCATCTTCCGCACAGCGGGGGATCTAAATGAAGTCCGCCCCGGGTTCAGTCTAGGCAGATTGTCATGGCTGCCGTTGTAATGAACTGAAACACAGGGTGTATTGCAATTGACTTATTAGTGTGGAACTAGCTCATTCACATGATCCCCCACGGTAACTGCTATAATAGTGTGGTAAAAGGAAAAAAAAATTTTTAAAAGTAAATTCATGTACAAAGTGCCAAAGCCGCTAAAACAACATCATAAACAACAAATAAAAAAAAAGTAAAAACATAAACAACACCACAATTAGGTATCACCTGCGTCCCAAAATTCCCCAATCATAAATAAATCTCAAAAACCGGTTTATTTGGCGGTGTAAACTGTGTAACAGAAAAAAACGCTCAAATGTCCGATAGCGCCATCTTTTATTAACGTTTAACAACACGAAAAAAAAATTGTATTAATTAAAACCCAGAAAAAAAATGCACACATTTAGCCTCAACTCTACGGAAAAAGATTGGAGTAGTAATATGGTTGCAAAAGTAGTCAGTTTTTTTTTTTTGATACAAAAGTTTTAATTTTTGGTGTAACAGCATCGATTATTAACCCCTTCCTGACGGCCTTTTCGTTTTTTTGCGTTTTTTTATTTTTTTCTACTTCCCACTTCCTCTCCCACGCCAACCTAATAAGAGCTATAACTTTTAATTTTTCCATGGTACAGAGCTGTGTTTCCCAAATTGATAAAACACATTGCGCCGTTTTCTTGTGGGCTTGGATCTTTAAGGCTTAGTCAACTGTGCGCCAAAATGACCAGGTCTGGCTTTATTTCTTGGGGTCTGTATGATTTTAACGGGAGGACCAATATAGGTTTTTTATGTTATTAGGCGTAGAAAACCTCATGTTGTGCAATGTTTTTTTTTGTTTAGATTTGCCATCCTTCTGGGCCTGGAATAACTTTTTCATACGTCGGCGTTATGGAAGCTGTGAGTGGAGTCATCTTTTGCGACTTTTGAATGAATTTTTCAATGATATCATTTTTTAGTACTGGCCTAAATCACACTTTTGTAATGGCAAAAAAAATGGCATTTTCCTAATCTAGCCGCGCTATTGTCCGTTGCAGTGGTTATAAACCCGATGAAAATTGTTAATATATTTGATAGACGTGTTGCAACTTTTTTAGAGTGCTCAAATATCTAAGTTGTTTATGATTTTACTGTTATTAATATTATATCAGGTCTAGGGGAAGGGAGGGTGACTGTGATTGTGATTTTGATATTAAAACCTATGTACATTGTATCATTGTGACTCGAGTAACCAAACCAAAAGGAATATATCAGGAAGATGGCCTTTGGAATGTTACAGAGCAGGGTTCCCTACTTAAGAACACCTGACGTTACAAACCGACCCCTAGGTTACAACGGACCTACTGGATTTGGTAATTTATCGATTAGTCCTAGGCTACAATGATCAACTGTAACATTATCCCAGGCTCTGTATTGAAGCTTTAGTGTTAAATCCCTGGTTTACTTATGACAACCCAACACTTTTAAAATCCAATGTCACAGAGACCAAAAAAGTTGTGGTTGGGATCTACACTATGTAAAATATACAGTTTCCGACTTACATACACACTAACTTAAGAACATAAACTACGGACCTAATCTGGTATGTACTCTCCGGGTGACGGCCTGTACATTGAACGACGGAAAAAGAGAGGAAGCTCACAAGAAAATGGGTTGCAAGGCGGCGTTCTTGCAGTTTTTTTACGCATTGTGAATTAGATTCTTTCCCTTCCCAGATACAGAGGTAAGTTGCAATTTGTTTACGCAGACACAAGCCGTACACAGTTCTGTACACGGAAAAAAAAAAATGTTAGATTTTTGAAAAGTAAGGACAACGACCGAAAGAAAGCCAAATATCTGTGGCACGCGGGGGTAATGTTGCCCCACCGGCGATAACACTGACGAGAAAGGTCACCCAAATTCCCTGGGATATAAGTTCAAATTCACACCAAACGAACTTTTGGTTAGTTGGAAAACAACGAACATACCAAGACTCGTCGCCCCTCAAAAACACTAACGGGCCCTGGTAACACTGGGTGACTATGGTAATACTAAGTAGTTACCAGAACCGCCAATTTTCCGTACGGTTTTCCCTGAACTAGTTCGTCTGCGCAACGCATTTAATAGGGTTTTTGGCGCACTGCGATCGGATTTTGGCGCAATGTCGCAGTACTTCCTGCGCCACAATCGGGGCCGTGGCCGTTGCGCAAACAGGAACGATAGCTAAGACCACCCAGGATTTAAGATTCATAATTGTGTTGTAGACACAGCACTTACATGCAACCTGGAAGAAGAAGGTGAACTCCGGGGTGAGCGGGGGGAACTTTAGCGGGGCAAGCGCAATGCAGGATTATCTGGGCGAAGGGATCTTTGATTGACGCGGGCAGACTCACTCTTACCGTCGGATCAACGCACCCTCTGAGGATTTGCGCAGGGACCGGGTAAGTTATCAAGCACCAATGTTGTTTCCAACATGTAACCAAATCCAAAGTAACATGCGATGTGATTCAACGTGTCGATCTTGCAGTGGAGCCTTTGGATTGCAACAAAAGGGGCTTACAAACACTGCCTTCCCTTCTTCTCCGCTTCGCACATGGCTGTACCAGAGGGGGTTACATCCAACATGTGGGGGGCCAGTCCTCTTCTGAGAAAAAAAAATGCCCATAGATTTCCTAGATCGTTTTTCTACTTCTTATTCAGTTTTATGCTGGGTGGTTTGTGCTGAAAGTGCATAACGTTGATTAAGTGATAATATTCGTGAAACCTACCTCCTGTTTCAGATAAGTGTTGAGGGGTGAAAATAATAGAACGGGGGGATTTGGGGGTTCATCTAACAGATTCTCACAAAATCCTCTATAGAAATGAAATGTCCTCAAAATAATTTATTCTAAAAATTTGTTCTTGAAAATGTGTGAGGGTGAGAGAGAGAAAGAGGAATGCTGTGGTAATTGTTGATCTGTTTATAGCGTCATATATATAAAACAAACGGACACAAAAGCTGAGATGGGGGAAATGTTATAACTAATTAATTTGGGTTGATAAGACGATCAGAGGAAAAAAGAACATTTTGAAGTTTGAAAATAGCATTTTTTTTTTTCAAATGTTTACCAAAATACACCTTTTTATAATAAATGTTACATATATCAACCAAACTTTCCCATTAACTTGAAGTAAAAATGTAAGGGAAATAAACCCTTCAAAAAAACAACTGGGGTAGTAGAAGCTCTAAAGTTATAACCGGTATAAAGTGACAAAGTGCTGGTTTTCAAAAGCTGGGCCTTGGGCATCGGGGCGTAATGAGTGGGCTCAGTAGGGGTTAATGGCAAGAGGTAATAATTTTGGTGTTACCCATTGTAGCTATAATCCGCATGGTCCTGGGCTTGCGGGTGCAAAGGTGTAATATCTCTTGTTTATGTCAAAACCTATCCGTGCCTTGTACACGAGAACGCAGGAGTGTACGGCAGATTTATCTGCCCCGTGTCACTCATCACACCCTCCGACATCTTACAAACTATAGGGATTATCACAAAAGGATAGAAGGTCCCCGGGATAAGGTAAGCGCATTCATAATTCAGCAGTGGGTCATATCCTGCAGGACGGAGGATGAGTGTGAGAAGTAGCAAATGGCTCCACTTGTGGATATAAGTTACATTACACTTCCAGATGATGTGAAATCTATCGCACGTATGTAAATAATAATAATGTAAGATACAAGTTTCCCCCTCTCACACTACTCCTCGTCCTTCCAGACAAATCTCACCTTTTTGTCTCACTGCTTATGTTATTATTCTCTTTATAGAAACTTACTGAAATCTACGTTTTGAACACTGAACATTGTGATCTTCGTCTCAACGCTCTGAAAGGAAGGAATTGTGAGGGTGAAGTGATGGCTCACATGATGCTACAATATGAGCTGACCTGCTCCATCTGTTTGGGATATCTACCTTGCCCGTGAGTTAGGCTGTGGAATATAACTTCTGTAGGGAGTGCATTCTACCCTGCTGGAGCCACGACGGGGTATGGGAACAAATCTTGTCCGAGTGCCGGGCACATGTCACCGCTGCGCGATTACTAAAAATCGAGCCAACTTGAATCTGGGGAAGATAGCGGAGTATTATAAATCCTTGCAGGAATGTCCCATCGATGTGGGGTGCCTTGTACCTATTGTCTTCAGTCTCCCGTGGCCGCTGAGAGGACGTGTCTGCATTGTGAGCTTCCTTTTGCAAGAAACACCTGGAAGTTCACAGTAAAGGTAAAGAACATGTTGGTTGTTGATTCCCACCATCATCGCTCATCACAGAAAATGCCGCATTCCACCATGAAGTGTACAGTATTTCTGCATAAGGACCAGGCGTGTATTTGTACCTCCTGCCGCTGGTTGGCGACCACCTAGGACCACCCAGATCGAGCTCCTAGAAGAAGCCTTGGTGACTAAAAAAGACAATTATTCAGGTCCTTGAAAGACGGAAACAAAACGGGAGATTTACAAGGGAAGAAGAGGTTTTCTGCAAAACCATCCTTGAAAAAGAAGAAAAAGTCGGAAGACTTAAGAAGACTTAGAAGACGTGTTCGATAATTTGCTGGAACACATATAGAACTTCTGTCAATGTGATGAATTTGGTGGACAGCGGTGGGAGGCGTCGCACAGCAGGTATTGGCTAGGAAACCTCTATAGAAGAAATAGCAGCCGAGCTGCTGCAGGATCTGCTGCGTGTCCAGGTCTGTGAGCAGCAACATGGATCCGCTCAGCTGTTCTACAGATTACAGAGTGGCAGCTCCATCTACCCAGGTGGGTGCACAGCAGAACCCCACCTAGACCCACAACACTGCTTATCCAGCTCCAAACGTCAACGTTGTTTCTGGTTTCTATTATTTACACAAAGAACATACAAGAAGTTTTGGAGCATCTGCCGCTCCTCCTGTCCAGTAAATTGCGGCATTTAAAGTACAAAGTCAACTTTACTAAATAAAGCCACGACCAGTAGTTACTACTTCTCCTCTTGCCCTGACCTAAATCTGTGAGGTACTGAAAGGGAAAACCTGGCCAGCAATCCAGGCCTCAGCATTCAAACCCAGTCAGGTCCTCAGCGTGACTTCATTCTCTCTGGAAAACCACTATTGGGAAGTGAGAACTAGTAAGATGGTGATGTGAAAGTTTGTTGGGGGGCCGATCCCACTATAGAGATGAAAGCGGCGGACAGGCCTTTTTAGGATACAAATGAGAAGTCTGGTGCCTGATCGGGGTCCGACCACCCATGGAAAAAACGTCACAACTCAGACTGTATTGAATTGTGTCAGCAATGCTCCCATGCACGCGTGGGGGTAGTTTATTAGAATGGCTCTGTCTCTAGCTCTTCGTAAAGAGCGTACTTTGCTTCGCTTTAGGACCTGCACTCCTTCTGTCCATCCGCACGACCAGTTCTACCATCACTGCACGTTCCACTTCATGCTGCTTTTTATGTTGTCGATAGCTGGATCAACATCAACCCCCACAAACAACATAAATAGCGTAAAATAATTTAGAGAATTGCAGGCCCAAGTTCAGACATATAGCCATGGCAATCATTTTCTGGAGCTCTCCAGATTTATCCTGTAATCTCACTTTAGGAATAAATCCACAAAGTTAAGGCGCCTCACAAACAATAGGCATAACTCTGCGGGGAGATTATTGTTCCTCAAACTAGTGTGATTCGTCCCGCCTAGTGTGAACACGTGAGAACAACCACCACACGTGTTGCTTTTGAGAAGTGGATGCCACAATGTGGCTGTTACCTGTTCCTTATACAAGTGTAGCAAGATATAAAACCATGGTAACATGCAGTCAAGGGTCTTCATAGCTAAGATAGGACCTTGTCACGAGTAAAACTTACCACAGACCCCCTCAAGTAGGTATAAAATAGCCTTTCCAGAATCCATGCATATATGAAATTCTCACCCGTTTACCTTAAAACAAATCTTTCTCCAAGTCGGCAAATATGACTCTTCTCACCCATGTGAGATGAGTCAGTTTACTGGTTGCATGGGGGGTCACTTCAGAAGCCCTATCTTCTGCTCTATAACCTGAAACATGTTTTTTGTGTCATATTAAAGAAGTATCTTCCATTCAGCGGATGGTTACGTGTGAGATACAGAACCAGAGATACGGCATTTAAGAGAACCTGTCACCAGGACCTCATTTGCGCTGAAGAAAGGTTTGCAGAATCCCCCTATGACGCCACACATTGAAATATTCTGAGCATTTGCCATACAATATAATTGTGTGTTTTAACCTACCTATGTTTTGGTTTGTGTGTAAAAAAAACAAACAAAAATACATGACTTGTCTGTGGCTCACCTCGCTCAGCTCTCAGCCCCAACCCTTTGTGCTCCTGCTTCTTCACTCACACAGGACGAGCTCACGCCTGTGAGCTGACATCAGTGGGGGAGGGAGGTCTGTACAGGAGCACAAAGGTGTGGGGCTGAGAGCTGAGGAGTGAAGCAACAGTCAAGTCACATGGTTTTTAGAAATGCAGCTAAACCAAAAACAATACCCTGGTACTCAGAACAGATTCTGTCAGGGTGATGTAAGTTAAAACACACAATTATATTTTAATACGAGTGTTTAGAGAAAGCAGAGAGGCAGATGGTGCACTGCAGCTGTAAGGGGCTTCAGCAACGGTGGTAGTGAAAATGAGGTCCTGGGTGGACAGGTTTCCCTTTACAGACATAGTTGTAAATGTGAGCTGCAGATAAGAGTCCACTTTCCTGCCTATTCTTTATGTCTGTATGTCCATTTCTGTAGCTCACAGAACAATCATGTGCTCTGAAAGAAGAGATTCTTATCTGAGTATGATACGGAAGACGTTTTGTGCTGCTAGGACAGAAGAAGGGGCTTCCCAATTGAACCACTAAACTTGTCTCATCTCACGTGAAAATAAGATGAGTTGATTATTTTAATAGGTCAACAAGGTGAGATTTCACATAAGAGCGGACATCTAGAAACAAAAATATCAAACCCCACCTGAGTGAGAGTGGTGTTTTGGTTTAGTGGTGTAAACTGGTGACCGTTCCTTTAAATAAAATCTAATATCAAAATCCTTAATATAAACAGGGGGCACATAACCGTAGATCAGGCAACCGTGACTGTGTGAATATTCTTATGCATGGCTTCCTTCCTTCCAAAATCTACTTAAATACTATGCTAATGAGACTGAAGAGCTCCTGGGGTGTTTCGCAGCCCCTCCATGCCACAGCATACAGGCTGTTTACATGTGCAGCGGGCGGGATTGGGAAACAGTGTACAGCATGTAACAGTTACGCACGGAGAGGCTTCTGGTAACACCCCACGAGCCCTTCTGGTTCCTTAGCAAACTTCTTAATGCTGATTTTAGAAGGCAGAGGCGAAGGAATACAAATTCAGAAGATTCCCACAGGCGCGGTGCCCGGATCCGAGTACATGTCCCTGGTTTATCTTAATGGATTCTGGTGGAAGATTTTCCTTAAGGGACTAAGGCAACTCACACAAGTTATCATTTCTGCTAAAAAGTTACTTTATTTTTAATTGTAGTTTAGTTTTTCAATGTTAAAATAAGGATTTGTTAAAGAGTTTGTCTGTGATTTAACTAATGATAGGTCATCAATAGCAGAGGGGGGGGGGGGGTTGCTAGCTCAGGGGAACCTCCTCACTCTGATTACAGAGAGTTGGGAAATATAGAAATTTCATTAAACGCTAAAAAAAGTCACAGTAGCCGCGTCCTAGGCCGGACTTCACGGACAGATGACGGTGCCAGGGGACGCATCGCAGTCATGATTATATCACTATGACGCTCCATCCTCTGCACATGGTTACGTTTTTTCCACAGATGTGTGCCGTCGGCCTAATGGCGAGTCAGGTGGAGTTTGTAGGTTTCAGTGTTTTGATGTGTAAGTTGTGAGAAGTTCCATATCACACGGTTATGGTAGTGAAGCCGATTCAGGTTGTGCTGTACAATCTTATCTATGTCTGTAGTCCTGTATGTAGATAAAGTATATCCATGCTCTAGATATACGCGGCTGCGAGTTGCTTCATCTCGTCCTGCCTGGACTTCTTGTAGTCGGGTCGTACTCAGTGTATTACCTGGTGCCCACCCCGAGTACCCGAGGTCACTGCTGCTGGTGGGTATCAGTACAGAGAGTATGGCTTTTTTTAGTTATGACTATGATGACTTTACCGGTGACTCTCTATACTGGGTTTGGTCCCCAAAAAATAATCATTGTTGGTTATTGAGACTAATTGTTTCGCCGCTGTGATTAAAGGACGTTATGGAGATGAGGCGTGTAGACTACACACGTACAGAGCACAATATACAGTATACAGAGAGGGGACCAATTGCATTAAAAAATGAGGGCTTCTCAACCCGTTATCATCCTATAAGTCCTCACTAAGGAGGGGCGAGCCCACCATTTCCTCATCAAAAAATTCTGGATGCGTGGTCGGTTATATGCAGGGGTGGGATTTACATTTTGAACAAGAGGCTTTCTCCTTTAGAGGAAGAAGTCAGCCTGTTCTTTGTGCTAGGAAAACAATAACTTATGTAATACAGAAATTAGGAAGCCCTGAAAAAACAAATGTGAGCAAATGGGACAGTAAATTAACATACAGGTGTTACAATCTGTAATCAGTGAGTGGCCTGGGTATAGGGCTGCGAGCTACTCACTGGGGGAGATTTACTTACCCAGTCCTGTTCACGATCCCGTGGCGCGAGTGTCCACTGGAGGATTGGGTCCGGCGTGAGTCACTAAGCTCTGCGCTGCCGCCCGATATCCTGCATGTGTCGTTTCTGCCGAGGTCCGCCGGAGTTCACCTTCTTCTTCCCGGGTGCATGTGGTGAGTGGTTGGCGCACACAATTTTTAAATGTTAAATCCCGCGCGTTGTCCGAATCCGCCGGGGTGGTCCAGTCAGCCCGACCCGATTTCTGTCGCTGGCATGAAAGCCGGTGGAGCTATGGGGGTGTAGCCGACCTGCCTTGGACGTGGCGCAGGTGGAGAATTGATGACAATGAAAGTAACAATAATACGAATGGTAACAAAAATTCGAAAGAGACCAAAGGTGAACTTCAAGCTCAGGGAACGTCAGTGTCAGATCGCACCATCCGTTGTTGTTTGAGCCAAAGTGGACTAATGAGAGGACGACCAAGGAGGACACCGTTGTGAAAACCAAATTATTAAAAAAAAAACTAGGGCTGGAATTTGCTAAACTACAGGATGACAGGACAAAAGCTTCTGGGAGAATGTCCTGAGGACAGATAGGACTACAAGGCACAACAGCTCTATGGCCACAGATGGAAAAATGCAGGCTCTTAAAAAGAATCATTATCCCTACAGTTTACACATGGAGGAGGTTGTTAGTTCTGGGGCTGTTGTTGCATCTGACAAGGGCGTCGTGAATCGTGAGGGGACACTGATTCTCCGGGATCTTAGAGATAAATGTGCGCCAGTGTGTATTCCTGGAAAGCTGACTCACCTATAGAAGAGAACGGAGTTTGATATGAGACATTTGTGGGGCCTCATTCGTGTGTGTGGGAGCTCCCACTGATCGCACATTTATCTGCACCCTGGAATTTACGATGGATCTAGTCTCCCAGTGTAAAAAAACATCCCTCGAAATGACTACTGATGACATCTTGGTTCAACAAACCGGAAATATCCCGTGTAGGCCATTCCTATGACTGTCATGGATGTAGACCTTAAGAATATAGGCCTGTGGTTTTATTGTGTTCTTTATTGTATATTTTGCCATCCATAGAATACTACCAAAACTGAATTTTTTAATTTGGCTGCAAAATTTTTCCGGACTTACCGATTTCTGCTATTTTGGCCCCCATTAGTCTTGAGCAGAGATGTCCTGACATCCTTATTGCGTAGACGGTATATTAGGGGATTTGTACTGGGGTATAGTGTGGAATATAGAGCCGTGAAGACCTTGTGCAAGCAGATTCAGATTGTGAGGATTAGGCATCAGAAGCAGGAACCTTCCGGTGCTTGAATACAGGAGGAGGATGGCCAGGTGGGAACGACACGTGGAGAAGACTTTCCTCCTCCCATCTCGGATTTTATGTTACAGAAACACGGATTATTTGATATAAAAACCATACTACACAGGAATGAGCGAGGCCGATGAGTCGAATATCAGTAACTCCAGGGAAATGACGATTGTAGAAGAGTTGGTTGGCCGGTGCAGGCGATCCTCGTCAGAGCTGGAGTCGCAGTGGATTTGGTGAATCGTGTGTGGATCGGCAGGGAAAATGTGTGGACAGTCATGGTGAAACAAGGCAAATTCAGGCAGCCCGCATATCCAGAGGGCGATGGTATTCAGGAGACGTTTCTTCCTGCTCAGGATTTGGTTGTAATGTAAAGGTCTACAGATTGCGACGTACCGGTCGTAGGCCATGATGCACAGCAGGATTCCTCGATGCCGATGCCATTATAAAGAAGAAGATTTGTGTGAAGCATTGCTGCAGCGATATACTTTATAAAAGCTCGGAGAGCAGCATGTCCAGGAGGCCGGGGTGGGTGACGCGGCTGAGTATAGCAGAATTGCTACAATAGAGAGCCGCGACTACAGAATAGGCAACATGGGAGATGTAGCGGAGTCCAGGTAGACACACCGCAATACTGACACATTCACCAAGACTCCGCGAGTAGATAAAAGGAATAGACTGAAGAGGAACGGCTTGTCCTGGGCCCAAGGCGGAAGGGGCAGAAATGTATAATTCACGGAAGTACGAAATGTTTCTCCATTGTTGATTGACTGTAAAAGAGAAGATCGTCATCAACAAATACCAAACAAAGGTAAAGTCTGCGCACCGTCTGCTGAACATGGACAACGTTGGGGAAACACCTGTTTTGAAGAACCGTAGGAGAAAGGGGTTTCCCACAAATTCAAGTATGGCCCTATCCATAGGATATGGCCTAAATGCTGATCGGTGGGGTCCTCGTGTTGAGACCCCCACAGATCACGAAAAAGAGGGTTTCTAATAAAGTTTCGTACCTCAGTACCTGTCGTCCGGGAGAGGGAAGGAATGGAGCAGACGGCCGTGCACATGATCATTCCGCTCCATTCATCTCTGTGGAGCTGACGGAAATCAGCCAGCCGTCTGCTCCATTGCTCTCATGGACCGACGAGGGGTTCCGACGAGGTAACTGGGACCCCATCGGACCCCGGCCACAGCAAAAATAGTGTATCACTGAAATGTTCAGAACTAAGATCTGAGCGTCACTGAAGCAACAAACCATTTAAGAAGATGAGATATCTGTGTTTGATTTTTAGGGTATATCATTCCAGCGTACCAAGGTCCTCTGCAAACAAACAAGTCCTGGACAGGGGAAAAACTAAGGAGGGGCGGGGGAGAAGAAACCAAAAACCAACATTGAATAAAGCTGCAACAGGAAAGTAGTCACATCAGGAGGATTTGGAAGCAGCTCCTGCAGCCACGTCCCAACTTTTCGAGAATGTGTATATCGGGAGACTGCTGGTCCTGGGCGTGGACACAGAGGAAACACTCACTCCAGTATTAGAGGGACCCATATCTGCCAGCACTTAGCTCAGGTGAGTGCATCTGAGTAACTTCAACAATTGACCTTTGTTTATTGAGTTGAAGAGAGGAGGAAACTACAAAGTGCGATCCTAAGGCAAGAGAGAGGAAACATCCTCCGGAGTGAGTGACTTTTATTTACTTGCCTTATTTAAATGCTTTTATAAATAACTAGCGACACTTTCTGAGGAGTAACATTCTGGGCTGCATTGGGAAGGTGAAAGTCCTCGCAGACCTCTGGGGCAGCTGACACTGACCGGACCTTATCTCCCTGTACTATCTCCCCTGTAACTACTGTTATTTGGAAAGGTAACTCGGCCTTCTCCACAATCTTTGGAAATAAGAGCAGGTCAGTGCTCTGAGCAGAGGGGAGCACAGGTTTATATGTGACCTGTACTGTTATCCTTTTTTCTAGTAGGAAATAAATGACATAGATGAGAGCGAAGGGCACAGAGATCAGCCGTGTGAGTCCGTTTTATAGAACAGCGACCTGTAGGCCATGGAGTCACATTGCCTGGGAATTTCTATTGGATAGGAACTTACCATCAGATCAAGGTCAAGCTCATAGACCAGGCACCGGGACTGTGGTATTTCTTACATGTGTTATCCATTGGCCTCCTTAATCTAAAATTATGTGCTAATGAGCCCAGAGAGTTTGGGGGGCATTACCAGAGCCCCTCCGTGCTGTCACTTTACGGGCTTTTACACTGTCGCCCTACCCCTGCTTCTTTAGCACTTCCTCTCCCACTTCTGCTGTAATACAGTGTGAGGGTGAAGTGCTCCTGACAGTAAAGTAACAGCCAGTGAAGCTGCAGCTCGGAGGATTTTGATGGTAGATCTTTGAGTATTATGGGGATGTAATAGGATCCCACTTATCTGCCCCCCGGTCGTTCCCTTAATCTGCTTTCTATCAGCTCTCAGAGACCTGTTTGATTTGCAGGAATCTACATTGCTAAATCACAAAAACTTAAAAGTGTTGTTTAAAAGCTTGAAGCTGAATATTAAATCATCAGATGTCTAGAATCCAAACCTACCGCACGGGCCCACAATATGCTGCAGCCTGCAGAAGCAGCACAGAGAGACGACACCCAGGGACAATTTATAGGCGCTTAGATTTTTCAGTTTTCTAATGAGGTTAATTAAAATACAAGGTAATGGCCTCCCTCTAGGAGCCGCCTCTGGGGCTCATTATAAGTCTCTGTAACCAGTAATAATATTAACACTGAGCCTTAATGACGCAAGTTTTTTTTCGTTTTGGCCTTCTAGTATTCATTCCCACCTTCAAAAAATCCATAACTTTTATGTGTTGTTCATACAGTGTTTTAGTGTCATGAATACATACTTTCCGTGCTCGATAAGAGTACACACAAATTTTTTAAAACACATTGAATATTCACAAAACGTTTGGTTCAGGGCTGAGGAAAAGGGCGTGGCCTGGATCGACGCTTCTTACTGGCTACAAGTGCTTGTAGAGTTTTTGTGAAAGGAAACCAACATTCGGTTTTTGCATTATGATACAAACACACATTGAGAATGAGTGTAGACGACAACTGATGCAGAAACATATCTTGTTTAATCTGTCAGGAACCAGGAGTAGTAGTGGACCCACTGGACGACCGCGGACGAAGACGTAAGCCGACACCCTGGGAGCGGGAGTCTAAGTGGTTACCTGGTTTTCACCAAAAGACGCCCGCAAAGCGGGTTGGACTTGTTGCGGCGTGGTACCACCAAGTCGTCCACTGGCGCGACTTTGTCCGCGGTGTGGCGGTCAAGGCGGTAGTACAGGATGTAAGGCAAAACCATGGTGGGGACAAGCAGGAAGGTTGAGACAGGCAGCATTGGGGTCACAACAGAAATGCGAATCGGCAGAATAGGCACTTGGCATAGATAACAAGAGCTGGCTATAACGGAATTCCAGGAATGGCCAGTACCACAGCAATGGTGCGCCTGCCCTTAAATACTTGGGAGCCGGCACGCGACGGAGCCTAGGAGGCGGGGGTGCGCACTACTGACGCGGCACAGATGAGACCGCTGGAGTGCTAGAGCATGGAGAGGGCATGGGTGAGCGCGACCCCGAGACGTGATTCGCGGGAGCACCCGTGGACTGAGGCCCTGTGCTGAGTGCTTTGCTTGTGAAAAAAAAAATTTAAAATGATAATGAAGCTCTGTCGCTCCTTTGGCTGGCTCGGCGCTTCTCTCTCACATTAGTTATGCGCTGCACCAGAGAATGATGTCATCACTGTGTATTCCTGAGAGGCAGAAGCAATCAATCGCTGCCAAGCCACCTCTGCTGTGTATGAGTCCCTCAGCTCAGGTGAATTAGTCTGTCTAGACAGTTCACAAAGCTCCTTTTAATGGTTTATTCAATGGCAGCCCAGCACGCACCCCAGCTTTCCCCAAGATCCTAAATGTCATGATTTTTTTTAGCAAAAGTTTGGTGTCACGACACATAATACGATCAAAACAGAGTGTAGTAATTTTTAACTCACTCTCCTCCCTTCCATTTCCTCCTGCCTACCCTCTTGTTCCCCACCCCCTCTATGTTGTCTCCTCCTAAGTTCTCTATCCCCTCTCCTCTCCTGGCCAAACACTGCCTTTCCTTTCCTCCCCCCCCTCTACCACCTCCTTTCTCCTATTTCTCACTACTACACTTTCTCCTTATCCTTACTTGCTCCCCCCCTCCCCTCCCCGTGCGCCCCTTTGTCCTTTCCACGCCACCCCGCCGAACCACCTTCCCCTCCTTCACTTCCCTCCCTACCCGCCCTTTCCTCCTAACCTATTCCGTATTTACCTACCACTTTTCTCCGTTCAGCTGCATTCTCTCTTGTCATTCCCTCTCCATCTAGCCCCTTCTATTCCCTAATCTCACGTCCTCTCCTTTCCCTTATTCCTGCTTCCACCCCTTCTCTTTCCTTCCCTCCCTCATCCCCCTTTCCATCTCACCTTTTCTTTGTTCCCTTTCCTTCTTCTCCGTGCCCCCTTTTTCTCCCTCTCTCGTTTTCACCCGCCCACTCCGATTTCGATCTCCTCCCCCCCCCCTTCTCTCCCGTCGCCCCGTGTCATCCCCCCCCCCAAGTTCTTGTTGACTTCTCTGCCCCTCTCTCCCTCCTACAGCCCTTCCTCACCCGTTGTCCAATCCTTCTCCTTTAATCTTCGTCTACGTGAGACGTATTAATTTCGGTTTATCCTTTTCCAACAATACCAAATCCTGTATGAAAAAACGAATCATAAAACAACATCTATGAAAGGTTGTTTTTTTTCAAAAAATCCTTTTGTCGCCGCTGACTTTCAGACGTCGCGGGTGAGGTCGGAGTTCTGCAAATCAACGGGAGCAGGAGCAGAACCCGTTCCGGGTGAATCCGACACCGGGACCCGAGGGAGAAGGGAATTGAGGTTCGTTACCGCTTCTCCCTTCTCCCGCTCCTCCCCGGAATCGCGAGGAGTGTCGTGCATAGAGCGCGATGCAACCGACACACGGAGGGGACCATGGGAGAAGGGAGAGTGCGGTTTTATGGTTTACGTTCTCCTTCTCCGATCATCCCCGCATGGATGATGAGCGCGATTTCATAGAAGAGCAGGCTGCGGCGGCCGCCGGCTCCAAGACTCCGCCGGGTCTTAAAAGGCGGTAATCCGAGTGCTTGGGTATAATTAGACCTAGTGACAGATCTGATCACTGTCCCAGTGACAGGTGTGGTTCCCCCTTTAACTTAGGCCGCGGTCCACACGATGCGCCTGACGCGTGCATTGCAGGCGCACCATTGGCTTGGTCGTTCGATGAATGCTTCAAGAGCGCATGCGTTACGTCGACGCATGCGGTTTTCTTGCTTGGCATGCCACCCCCGAATTGCAACAATGGGACACCTGTGTTGTGCAAGATTAAGTGCAAAACGCAGGGTCGTTTTTTTTTTGTGGTTGGTGTTGTTGATGGTGGTTTGTCTAAGATGGAGCAATATACGGCCGAGCAGAGATATATCATCGGGATGTGTGGGTTTGCCCAATTAACTTCTGGACTTGCAGGAGCGTTGTGCGCCGTCTTCGCCGATGGAAAAAAGGTAAATTTTTCTTTTACTGTTACACTTGATAATATTTTTTTTTCTTGAACTGTTGGAAGTTATTTACATATTCTTTTTAAAGGAACACGTCAGCGGGGACATTTGAGAACGACGATTATGGGTGCACTCCTTGTTTGCAAGGACGGGATAGACACGGGAAGGTTTGTCCAATGTTTGGTGGATAAGGCAGTGGTATATATATCATAATCCTTAAATGTTTAGGACAGTATCATGGTTTTTGTTCCATTTCCCGTAATATGTGGGAACCAGCGTTTAAAAGCTATGTTCGTAGTTGTCAACAAAATGACAAACCCCATGCCTCAAGTCCAAGGGGTGGGTGGGAAATGCTTTGGTCAAAAAACACCACTCCGTATATAGCCAACAAGGGAACAGCAAGAAGTTGTACAGGCAGTCAGTCGTTTTAGTATGATGTTACATGCTACATTATTAATCACCACTTTGGCAGGGGCCGATGCTCTGCCTGGCTCCATGGAGGGACGTGGCTGTATCTTTTTCTTCAACACGGCTCCTCCTATTTTTTTTGGCCTTCTGTATCCAAGTGGAGGATGGCAGACAGGCGAATACTATGATGACCGCAGATATAGGTCATATTAGTGGACGGTGGCAGATAACATGGACGAGTCTATGGCGGGCGGAGAAAGAGGGAGGGGACACGGGTCAATACAGAAGAGGACCCGTTGCCACAAATGGGGATTCCAGTTTTTTTAATTGTGGCTTGTGCCCGTGGGCCAATTATCCTTTTTTTCTTAATTTTTTTTGTGCGTATGTCTAAAAGTTCGTACCCCAATTTGTTTTAAAAAATATTTAATTGTAAAAAAACATGTTTTATTTTCCCAAATGTATTGGTTTATGTATGTGTGCATTTTATTAACTACTCATGTTTTGGTTTTTAACGTTTTTTGTAAAAAATAGTTCTTTCTTCTTAGTCATAGTATCCGACTAAATTTCCAGGAATATTGCCGTGTATTTTTAAGATTGAGCAGTTATGACTTTGGTTGGGCCTATTAAGCGGCAAATAACGTTCCAATCTCAACTGTGATGAGGCACGCAATATGTCCTGAAACAACGTCTGCTGTAACGTTTAAGGTTTGTTTTTGTTTTATTTTTATTGCTTAAAAAGAAATATTACACAAAGTGCGATCTTTTTTTCTTTTCTCTACAGTAAGGTTCTGGCCACAGGGGGGAGCGAGCACTCATGCCGCACGTTTTATTGGGGAAAACTACAGGGCAAGATATTCCACATACTTGCACGGTTAATCGGGCTACTTGCAGCTCGCTGCAGTGCCTTGTCCACCATAAAATATGGGGCAAGCCAGATCGCAGGTTTGAGAAAAGGAGGGAAAAGGGATTCCCAATTGTTGTTGGAGCTAATTGATGGAAGCATATCGAGTGATACAGCCAACTAATCAGGGACTTCTTTGTTTCAATGACAAAAAGTTTTTTCAATTGTCTTATTGCCATTGCGGACAGGTGACAGTAACTCCAACAAGTTCTCCCGCACGTCGTTGGGGCAGAAGAGGCATTTGGTCTTCGGTCACTCACTTATGAGACCATACGTAAGAGGGGGTTGACAAACATTTGAAAAGGATTTGATAATGACCGTTTGGCCCGAGACCTCGCAAGTAATGTGGAGGGCGCTTTTGGGCATCAGTATGTGGGGCAATGGAGGGGTTATTTTAAAACTGATATATGGCCTTAAGTGTTGAAAATGTTGACACTGTTGTGAAGGGAGCCCTTTTGTGTGATGCTAATTCACTCGGATTGGGATGTCTCACATGCATGCTTGACGTGGGGAAGATGTCCGCATTGCAAACATCAATAGAGATTGCAATTGCCGTGTTTTATCAGGATTGGCACACAAGAGGATGAGAGATGAAATTTCCCAAATATTTCAATAGTGAGCACGGGGGGGCCAGTGCTGGGCAGTATAAGCATTGATTTTTTTTGTTTTGTTTTCCATTTACTGTACTCTGCATGTCTTTAGTTTTGTGTAAAAAATCATAATTTTCTGCTTTTTGTCGTTTGTGGTTTAACAAGTTCAATGACTTAAAAACAAAGAACGTACATTTTTTTACGTTTTTATATAATTGCACCGAAAAAAAAAAAAAAATAACCTCTAAAAACAACATTGGGGGTCATCTATTAAGGGCCCGATTCGCGTTTTCCCAACGTGTTACCCGAATATTTCCGATGTTGCGCCGAGTGTACTGAATGCCCGGGATTGTGGCTGAACGCGGAATCGGATTTGTGGCGGGCCATCGGCGAAGGCAAGGCGCGAACGGAAATCGGGGGGAGTGGGGCCGAACGAAAACACGAACGGATTCGGAAAAACCGCCGAATTTAAAATAACCGAAAAATAGGTCGATTGGGGAGCGGGTTAACTTCACCGGTTCCGACGGTGGTGGATTCAGGCGCGGATGAGATGACTTCAGGCAGAGACGACACCTGGTGCCGGCGGAGGAACTACCTATTAAATCCCGGCCGGACCCGAATCCAGAAGCAGAGAACGCCCCGCTGGAGCAGACGAATGGCGGGTAAGTAAATCGCCCCATATGTTGCTTTTGCATGTGTTTTTAAACGGGCTTATTATTTTTTAAACAAATTTTGAAAAAACAAAAACAAAATGGGTTTAAGATTTCAAACACAATTAATATTGGATCTCTGTGAAAATTTTTAATAAATTAAAAAAAAAGAAAACAAGAACAAAACATCTTTGCCCCACAAAATGGAATAGCGCTTAAACCCAGCAAGAGGCCGTGGTCACACTTCCGGTATTCTGTCATCATAAGACAGAGCGCCACAGGGGACGGGCCTTCCCTTAAAAAACACTATGCATTGAGTTAACCAATTCATGCAAATGCCCACCCCCCTTAGACTGATCACATGCATTTGCAGGGAAAGGCTCGTTGTAAGATTGACAAAGGTTCCACCACCTGATGCACCAGCATTTCATTAGGGACCTGGAACGATAAAGCCGCTGACACATCGGGGTTCTGCGTAGGGCCAGTGTTAATGGCAACACAAGCGCAAGGTGGCCGGCAAAGTTTGACAAATGGCACTATATGTTGCTTAACAGGGATTTGCATGTGTCTTAATATAAAGGCATATGTGCATGGTGCAGAGGCTGACCCTTTCACTTATTGGGTTGCAGTAGAACGGACTGGTTTGAGCAAAAAAAATCTGCCTTGGTTTAAAGCCTGAATTGAACACGGGTAAACTTGGTAAACAAACAGTTTAAAACGGAACTGTACCAATAATAGGAATGCTAATTGCGTCGGTGAGGTCATGGGTTGAGTTGGACAATGTGGACGCAAGACAAGGAAAATTTGAGGGTGGCCAATGCAGTTACTGTCGCAAATCTTCAGTCGCCTTGCTGCCTCCATGGGCTCGAACGGAAAGCCAGCATTGGAAGACTAGGAACTATTGGATCCTCGGGATATGATGTGTGGCAGTCATTGGTGAAGTTTGTGGATTGTCGTTTGTGACCCTGTTGGTTTTTTGGAGGTGATGCTACCAAGGATAGTAGTTGGACTAGTTTCGACACATGGTTGGTAGTTGTTTGTTTGTGGACACAATAAGGGGGTATTACGTAGGGAGCCGAATTAGCGGGTTTTCCCGAACGTGTTAACCGAATATTACGATTGCGCCGATTGTCTGAATTGCCCCGGATTGTGGAGCACGCAATCGGATGGTGGAGCATCGGCGCCGGATGCGAGTGACGGAACTTGGGGGGCGTTGGATGACACGAACAGAACCCGAGTATTCGGAAAGAAAACAACCGCCCCGCATTTAAAAACCGAAAAAAGAAAGGTCGACTTGGGGAAGAGCTCTGGAGCTCTTACCTTCACCTGGGTCCAGCCGGTGCATTTCCGACGCGAGAATGAGATGACTTTTTTCAGGGCTAGCAGCGCCACTGGGGACGGCGGAGGAAACATACCTTAATAAATCCCGGCCGGACCTACGAAGTCGGTGCAGAGAAAACGGTGCCGATGGAGCGAAAGTAGACCGGGTAAGTAAATCTGCCCCAAAGTGTGAAGAAAAACATGCAGATGTCTTCAGACAACAGCGAAGTGTTTCTTCCACACTAATTTGCACGGGGTAGACCGTATAAATTAGCAAGATGTTTGTACATCTGCATGTGTTGGAATCTGTGTTTTTCACTTCATTGATCCGGTGTTCAATGATTTTCAGGTATCTTTACGTTTCTTCTCTGGTCTTTCCAGTAATTAACAAAGGTAAATCTCAAGCAGGGGAAGAGAATACTCGTCAAAGCACCGAGCCATTCACAGTATGCCAATTACTAGACGAGCGCATCAAGCTTTGACGGTATTACTTGTATTTTTTTTTGTTTTTATACAAAAATATTTTTGATTTTTCGTGCTAACTAAGAAAATTGACTAAACATTTTTCCAATCACATGAATACAGAAATGATTATTTAAAAATAAGCTTACGGCCGAAAGGAGTACGAGTGGTTAAGAGAAAAAGTTAATTCCTCAAAATGTTGATATGGCCTTTGTGAGGGAGACGGGGAGGAGCCAGCCCTCTTTTCATTATTGCAACTTTCTGTTCTGAGCTACCCTAAATACGCAACCTAGTGCGATCATGCTTTCTGTTGTAAACTGATAATTTAAGTTTGTTACGTAAAAAAAAAAAAAAAAAAAAAAATTTTGAAAATAACCAAAAATTTAATGCAAAAAATTTGTTGCACTACCCATTTTCCACTGACACGTGGTCCATCTCCTCCCCCAATCGATGGTTAATCCTTGCATATTTGGAACAGGCCTGACCTTTCGTTGCTTTTGCTGGCATAATGGTGTGTTTTTTGTCAAGTCCAATAGCATGGGTCTTCCCATTCCACCTAGTATGAGCACACAATTATGTCTTTAATTGTTCGCGGCAAAGTGTTTTTAAGTTGTAAAGAAAAACTATAAATTTTTTAATTTTGTTAATTTGATTATGTCAAACCTCTTTCTTGCTTTCAGTTGTGTATTTCTAAGTATCTTTTCTGACAAGTTTGTTTAAAAATTTTACAATAAGACTTGGGACCAAGAAAAAAAAAAAAAAACCGGTAGTAATTTGTATTTGAGCATTTGTTTTAAATTGATTTGTAAATGCAAAGTAAAATTTTAAACCAAACCTAAAAACAATTAAAAATATTGAGTATAAGGGATCCAAATTCTATAAGCGGGACCAGTTATTTTACACCACAAAAAAATTGCGGTTAATCTATTGATTCAAGTAAGCCCAGGGTTGTAGGTTTGAGGAGACAGCCAGCCACATACAGTATACACGGAGCCCACATGTAGTATACAGCCATGCCCCCCCCTATTTTGTAAACCAGGACATAACACAAAAATTTATATTCACTCTCGTGAGCCCAATCCATGTCGGAGGCTCGGCGGATTCTTCTCTCTTGCTCTAGCTGCAATAGTTTGTCCAAGCAAATCTGGCGGCCGTTAGCACCATACAATGCGGCGTTGACATGATGACCTATCAGCGCTGCCGCATAGTGTGGCAACGGCCATAAAGAATTGCCTGTAACGCAACTTAGGCAGCTTACAGAAGAGAGAAGATAGAGAATGAAAACAGTGAGCCGCACGGGGGGGGGATTCATAAGCCGCAATCACATTGTGGACAATGGATGGTTTTTTTCATAAATTTAAAAAAAAGGGCTATAGGATAAGCCAAAAGAAGAGCTATTAGATTTTTTGTGCAGTTAAAAGTAGGCATTTACACAAAGTTATCAGTAATATACGCACTTATCTCCCATGGAGATGTAGTACATGCACACTGCTAGGAAGTCGGGTTCAAAATTCCGTAACCGTCCGGTTTAATAACGCCGCTAGTGCACAGGGGGCGGTCAAAGTTCACATAGGACAGGCATTTCCGTGGAGATAACCATGGACCATCGTCCAATTTCATGATAAAATGGAGATTTTTTAAAAAATTGGGGCCAAGGGCCGGCACCCTGTGTGCAAGCGTTCAACTATGAACGGGCGGGGAGCGGGGGGGGAGCGTGAAGGTGTTATTCCATGGCCATTAATGCTAATTTACTAAAAAATAATTAGGGGCGTAATACGGCCAATAAATGTTCAGCAACATTCAAATGGCATCAAGGGGACCTTCCAACGGCGTGGTAAGACCCAACGGTAGCAGTACTATGCATCACACGTTGTGCTTCGTACCCCGTGAAAAGATTGGACATGTGCGATATTTACGCGGCAAATGTCACTTTGAAACATATATACCTATAGAGAGGGGCAGGGCTGAGCAGCACTCACCTCCTCCTCCTCTCCCCCGCAATGTGCACACCATGCTATGGAGTGTGAGGGCGCATTCAGACAATGCATTGCGTAGTGTGGTGCGTTGCGTTTTGAACGCATTCCACTGACTTGAGCATCGATCACATGCTAAGGATACATTGGGGCAGATTTACTTACCCGGCCCATTCGCGATCCAGCGGCGCGTTCTCTGCGCTGGATTCTGGTCCGGCCGGGATTTATTAAGGTAGTTCCTCCGCCGTCCACCAGGTGGCGCTGCTGCGCTGAAAAGCATCGGAACGCACTTCAATACACCAAGGCCGGCTGAGTGAAGGTAAGCGCAAGCTCTGCAACAGATTTTCTATTTTTAAATGCGGCTGTTTTTCCAAATACGTCGGGTTTTCATTCAGCCACGCCCCCCGATTTCCGTCGCGCGCATGCCAGCGCAAATGCACCACAATCCGATCGCGTGTGCAAAAAAACCCAGGGCAATACAGGGAAAATCAGCGCGAATCAGAAATATTCTTGAAACACGTTGGGAAAACGCAAATCGGGCCCTTAGTAAATGACCCCCATTGTGTCAAAAATGCACAACACAACATAACACAGCGCATCATCTGAATGCACACGTGTATATACACTGCCAGGCCGCCGTGTTAGAAAGCAGATTTTAAATGTTAAGAGGGTTCAACGTAGAGCCACAAAACTGGTAAGGGGTATGGAGGGTCTTAGTTATGAGGAAAGATTAAAACAACTAGATTTATTTAGTCTGGAAAAGAGACGACTACGAGGGGGCATGATTAATTTATATAAATATATGAATGGTCCATACAAAAAATATGGTGGTAAGTTGTTTCAGATTAAATCAAATCAAAAGACGAGGGGGCACTGTATTCGTTTTGAGAAATCAAGGTTTAATCACCGGAGGCGACAGGGCTTCTTTACTATGAGAACTGTCAATCTGTGGAATAGCCTGCCTCAGGCGCTGGTCACAGCAGGGACAGCGGAGAGCTTCAAGAAGGGTCTAGATGCCTTTTTACACCTAAATAACATTGATTGTTATGTTATATAGAATTGTTTCCCCTAAATCCCTTCCTCATCCAATCCCTACCCTTCCTTGGTTGAACTTGATGGACAAGTGTCTTTTTTCAATCGTATAAACTATGAAACTATTCCACAGATTGACAGTTCTTATATTAAAAAAGCCCTTATATGCGTCTTATAGTACAATAAATACGTTAATTATGTTCTAAACAGTCAATTACTTGGTAAAACTGCAGCTGAAAAGGACTGGGGTATTGGTGGACGTGAAACTTATTTATAGTGACCAGAGCCAGGCAGCTGCTGCTAAAGCAAATAAAATTATGGGATGTATCAAGAGAGGGATCCAGCGGCGCGTTCTCTGCACAGGATTCGGGTCCGGACGGGATTTATGAAGGTAGTTCCTCCGCCGTCCACCAGGTGGCGCTGCTGTGCTGAAAATCATCTGAACGCGCCGGAATACACCACCTCGGACCAAGTGAAGGTAAGAGCTTCCCAAGCGACACTTTTTCGGTTTCTAAATGCGGCGTTTTTTCCGAATACGTCGGGTTTTCGTTCGGCCACGCCCCCCGATTTCCGTCGCGCGTATGCCGGCGCCGATGCGCCACAATCCGATCGCGTGCGCCACAATCCCGGGGCAATTCAGGTACAATCGACGCAAATCGGAAATATTCGGGTAACACGTCGGGAAAACGCGAATCGGGCCCTTAGTAAATGACCCCCATAGTTTTGCCCTAATACAAATCACTGGTCAGACCACACATGGAATATTGTGTACAGTTTTGGGCACCAGTGTATAAAAAGGACATAGTAGAACTGGAACAGGTGCAGAGGAGAGCAACCAAAATTATTAAGGGAATGGGGGGACTAGACCAGGACATCACCTCCTTGATATTTTTACTCTCAATAAAGGCCTCCAGGCCTCTATTAAACATGTACATAGAATGCACCATAACAACCTCCTGCGGCAGAAAGTCCAATACAAAAGTCCAATACAGATTACAAAATTTGGGATTAATCTGTTTAGAAAAAAGACGACTGAGGGGAGACCTCATTACAATGTACAAATACCTGAACGGACAGTACAAGGATCTCTCCAAAGATCTTTTTATACCTAGGCCTGTGACCAGGACAAGGGGGCATCCTCTACGCCTACAGGAGAGGCGATTTTACCATCACCATAGACAAAGTTTCTTTACTGTAAGAGCAGTGACACTATGGAACTCTCTGCCGCAGGAGGTTGTTATGGCGGACTCTATGTACATGTTCAAGAGAGGCCTGGATGACTTTCTGGAGAGAAAAAATATCACGGGTTATGGGGATAAAACATTTATTTAATTCTTAAAGGCTGGACTTGATGGACTTGCGTCTTTTTCCGGCCTTATTTACTATAATACTATGATCACAGAGTAGAAGAAGTCAGCTTCAGTGGCTGTTCTCTTCTTCCCTTTCCTTTGGCCATCGCTGGCATCTGGGGGACCATCGGGCACTCCAGAGGTGAGTGTTGGGGATTTAGGAGCCCTAGGTACCTTGTCCAGTGGCTGGTGGTAGAATGTAGACTCACTTGTTTGTCCTCCTCAGCATCTGGTTATACCCCCATGTATCATCTAGCAACATCTTGAAGTTCCTGTTTCTGTATAGGATTAAAAGTGTTGTCCACTTTCAGCAAATAATTGATATTGTTTAACCCCTTAAGGACGCAGGCTTTTTTTGCTCATTTCTCGCTCTCCACTTCAAAAATCCATAACTTTTTCATTTTTACATGTACAGAGCTGAGTGAGGGCTTATTTTCTGCATAACAAATTTTACTTTCCCGTAATTTTATTTATTTTAACATGCCGTGTACTGCGAAGCTGAAAAAAAATTCCAATTGTGGAAAAATTGGAAAAAAAAAACCAGAGGCCATACTGGCAAGTGCACCCTGACACAAATACCACAGGAAATGAAATGCCAACTTTGCAAAAATGTAAACAGCGGGAAAAACATCATGAAGAAGCAGACAGAACCGATACTGAACGTCAGGCGCATCCGTCAAACGCACATTGAGCTAAACAACGTTCACTGACAACACGCCAGACGCATGCGTCCATCAACAATATGAAAAACGCAACTGGACGCAAACAGACGTGAGCGAATCGCATAGAAACGCAAGGACGAAACTGCAACAAAGAAAAGCCATTAATAACCATAGAAAAAGAACTGGATGCGTCCGTCAAAAAGACGTAGGACGCACGCGTCAGGCGTATCGTGTGACCGCGGCCTTAGGCTCTTATAGATGCCTCAGTTACAGGGGAAAACTTGTAATAGATGTTCTGTGGAGGAGTAGTAATAGCGTGGAGGAGCAGGCGTTGTGTGGGGGAGTAGGCTTCTGTGGAGGAGTAATAGTAGAGTGGAGAAGCAGGCGTAGCGTGGCTGCTGGGGAGCACGCAGCGTTGCGTGGAGGGGGCAGCGTTCTGTGGGGGAGAAGTAATAGCATGGAGAGTAGCGCGTTCTCCCTTTGCCGGAGTGAGTGGCCTGGTTGTGGACAGGCGGTTTTGTGTGGAGGAGTATATATCGGTTGGATGAGTAACGTTTGTGGAGGGGCAGCTGTGAGGGGCAGTCCTGTGTGGTGGAGCGCGTTGCTGAGGGGGCTAAGCTAAGGCTTGTTTGAGGATTAGTATATAATTGGAGAGTAGGCGGTCTCGTGCAGAAGTAAGCCGTCGGTGTTGGAGCAGGCGTTGTGTGCGGAGAGTAGTAATAGCGTGGTAGGAGGTCTAGACGTTGTGTGGGAGGGGCATGCTGCTGGAAAGGGCAGGGCATTTGTGTGGTGGAGCATGCGTGCGTCGGAGGGCAGAGGCGTTGTTGGGAAGTGCAGGCGTTCATGTTGCAGGAGTGCAATAGCGGAGGATAACGTTCTGTTCAGGAGTAGCGTTCTGTGGTGGACCCGCAGGCGTTGTGTGGAGAGTATAATATGGGAGAGGAGTAGACTTGTGTGATGGGCAGGCCGTGTGGAGGGGAGGGTTTTTGTGGGTGGAGGCGTAGAACCTGTGGAGGACTGGGCAGGTGTTTAACTGGAAGGGGCAAGCGTTGATGTGGAGGGAAGGGCGGTCGGTGCAGGAAGTAGCGTTGTGTGGTGAGCAGCTTTGTGGGGCGCCTTGTGTGTGGAGCAGGGCGTTGTGTGAGGGCCAAAGACGTGTGTTGTGTGTAGCAGGCCTTTGGTGTGGTGAGCAGGCGGTTTGTGTTGGTGGATTCAGGCCGTTTTGTGGTGGGGCAGCGTTTGTGTGTGGGGCAGGCGTTGTGTGGGGAGCAGGCGTTGTGTTGATGGCCGGGCGTTTTGTGGAGGGCGGCGTTGTGGGAGGTGTAGGCGTTGTGGTTGACGGGCATGCGTTTGTGGAGGGCAGGCGTTGGTGTGGGGGGGGTTGAGCAGGCGTTGTGTGGAGGAGCAGGCGTTGTGTGGAGGAGCAGGCCGTTGTGTGGTGAAGCAAGAGGGCATTGTGTGGTGAGCAGGCGTTTTGTGTGGGTAGCAGGCTTGTGTGGAGGAGCAGCGGTGTGTGTAGGACAGGCGTTGTGTGGTGGCATTGCGTTGTGTTTTTGGAGCAGGCGGTGTTGGTGACAGCGTACTTGAGGAGTAAGGCATTTGTGGTGGAGGACGGGGCAAGCTTCCTTTCCGTGGAGGGGCAGCGTTGTGTGGTGGCGCAGGCGTTGTGTGAGGGGTCAGGCGTTGTGGGGGTGCGCAGGCGTGTGTGGAGGGCAGCGTGTGTGGTGGAGCATAGCGTGGTGTGTTTACATCCGCGTTTTGTGGAGTGGGCCAGGAGGTCGTTGTGTCTGGAGCAGCTTTGTGAGGGGATAATGCGTACGTGACGTGGGCAGCGGTTGCGTGGGAGGGTCAGGCCGTGGCGTGGAGTGGTCACCAGGCGTTGTGTGAAGGACAGCGGCGTTGTTGTGTCTCAGCGTTTGTGGAGGGCACTTTGGGGGGGGAGCATATTGTCTTGTCCAAAAACTTCAGGAAACGGTTAGCATTTGAACCAGAGGAATCAAAACTATGGGATTCCTGTTCCAAGGTAGACGTTCAAGTCACGAAGATTGTGAAAAAAATGGACCTCCCATTCGAGGATTCAGAGCAGCTAAAAGATCCTATGGATCGAAAATCGGATTCCTTATTAAGAAAGGCTTGGGAGACGTCGATGTTAAACCTAAAATCAAACCTTGGGGATATTGTAGTGGCACTTATCAATTTCCAACCTTTCCAGTTCTATGTGCTACCATCAAGACCTTTTCACCAAAAAAGGAACAAATATACACAGATTTTTTGCAAAGAATGTGGGCACTAAAATAGAAACTGTCTCAGATTGTTTACAAATTCTCGTTAACAAAATGTAAACAATTTGTTAACGAAACCCAATTTGTAAACATTGAAGGCGCCTTTGACCGGCTTGTGGATCGTGGGTTTTCACCTCCCACAGCCCAAACTAGCTGATCTTGATATCATGTGTTGTCAGCTTTTGTAGTACACGCGGCGTTGAAGCTCCGGAGCAAAGTTATGTTGTACTTTCAAATAAATAGTCCACCAATGTGAATCATAGATGTTGTAAGGTATGAAGCTGCTCAATCCTTATGATATCCTTATGATACCTTACAACATCTATGATTCACATTGGTGGACTATTATACAGAAGTTTGAGGCTCTATGGGGCCCTTGGTTTGGCTACATCGATGTTGGTGAGGGATAGAATATTTCTTATCCTCCTGGGTTGAACTTAGTCCGCAACAGCCTTCCTAGCGGATTCCGCGGCAGAAGGGATTCGGTTTTCTTCCAAAGAAGGAGCTCTTACTAATTCAACCAGAAGAGCACTGTGGTTAAAACAGTGGAGTGTGGACATGCGTTCTAAGGCGAAATTGTGCAGTCTACCATTCTCTGGAGAATTTGTATTTGGTCCAGAGCTGGATACAATTCTTGAAAGAGCTTCAGACAAGAAGAAAGGGTTGATCTTCTTTCTTCCACACGGCTACTCCTATTTTTTTGGTCTTCTGTATCCAGTGGCATAGATGCAGGCAGGCACATACTATGATGCCGCTGATTAATAAGTCATATTATGAAACGGCTGGCAGATAACATGGACGCGTCTATGCCGGCTGTTACAGAACACCAAAGACAGAGGAGGGGACACGGGCAATACAGAAGAGTACCTGTGCACACATTGGGGATCCATGTTTTTAATTGTGGCTGTCGTTGGGCAAGTATCCTTTTTTTAATAAATTTTAGACAACATTTTTGTTTGTCTTAAATTTTCGTACCCCATATTTTTTTTTAAATTTAAAATCAGGTTTATTTTCAAAATTGTATTGGGTTTATGTATGTGTGCATTTTATAAACTACTTAATTGTTAAAGTTTTTTTTAAATAGTTATCTCTTCTTTGTCTCATAGGTATCCTACTAAATTCAAGGAATATTGCTGTTTAAGTATTGAGCAATATGACCTTTTGCTTGGCCTTATTAAGCAGCAAATAACGTTCCAATCAACTGTGATCAGGCAAGCAATATGTCCTGAACAACGTCTACTTGTAACGTTAAGGTTTGTTTGGTTTCATATTATTTTTTTTTTTTTTTGTAAAATAAAAATTATTACAACAAAGTGTTATCTTTTTTTCTTTCCTTCAATAAAGGTTCCAGGCCACATGGGAGAGCTATCACTCCATGCAGCATCAATTTCTCATTGAGAAAAGTACATAGTGCAAGATCATTCCACATACTTGCACGGTGATATGGTCTACTTTGCAGCCTCGCTGCATGCCTTTTCCCACCATAAACTATTGGCAAACCATATTGCAAGCTTTTGAGGAAAAGAAGGATTTCCCAAACTGTCTTGGAGCTATTGATGGGAAGCATATCCGAGTGATACAACCACCTCATTCAGGGACTCTTTTTTTCAATGAAAAAAAATTTTTTTTTTAATAGCCTGACTTGCCATTGCGGACAGTGACAGTAATTTTATTGCCATAGAAACTGGTTCGTATGGCAGCAAAAACTATTCAAGAATACTAGAAACCAGTGCAATGGCAAGACAGCTTCTTAAAAACCATATTAATATTCCTCCGGCCAAAGCACTTACTGGGACCTCCACAATTCTCCCGCATGTCTTTGTGGCCGATGAGGCATTTGGTCTCAGCACTCATTTATTGAGACCATACTGCAAGCGGGGTTTGACAAACATGAAAAGGATTTATAATGCCCGTTTGGCACGTGCCCGCAAGACTGTGGAGTGCGCTTTTGGCAGGGGTGTAACTAGAAGAGGCTGGGCCCCATAGCAGATTTCTACATTGGGCCCCCCTTCAACCCCCAAAATATACATATTTAGGCTGCATTCACATAAACGTGTGCGCGTCCGGCTATAGCGTGGCAGGCACATATCTGGCGCGCTAGAGAGGAGGAGAGGTGATCACGTCTCACCTCTCCCCTCTCCATAGAGAATAGAGCCACATAGCCATTCTTACAGCCATAGATACGCTCTCTTTGCTTTTGTGGCCACGGCTCGAAACAGTGAGTACTCGTTGTGCTCACTGTACCGAGCCCAGGTGCTATAGACGCATAAGGGGGAAGTATATCCGGCAGCAAATTTGCAGCCAGATATACGACCCTCACATGTTCTTGTGAATGTACCCCTATGCAGACATGTTTATACAATTAAACACATTTCTACACTCATATATACATACATTTATATACACACACATAAATTTCTACACTCAAATATACATACATTTAAATACTTATATACACACATAAATTTCTACACTCATATACTCACCCCTATATACATACAAGTATACACTTATACACACACATTTATGCACTGTTACACTGTATATACAAACTCAAAGTATATACACACATACTGTATATATACATCACACATACTGCATACACATTATATATATATATATATATGAAACACACTGTATACACTGACCATATATACACATACATGCGGTATAAATACGCCATATACACACATGTGGCATATACATACAGAATATACACACATACAGCATATATACACACATACGGGAAATGCACACACACATTCAGTATATAGAGCATATACATACATACCATATACACAGCATATACAAAAACACACACATCATATATGTGCATATATTTAAATGTGCACATATATATGTTTGCACACATATATACACAGTATGTACATATATATACACAGTATATACTCAAGGAAAATACAAACAGCACACACAATATATAATCCCGAATACAGGCAGCACTACTCCAAGACGTCCAGTATTAGGTGAAAAAAATGTTCTTCTTTATTCCATGTTTGAAAAAGGCTCCTAGCGAGCCGAAACGTCACTGTACTTTGTTGTACTTTTTGAATATGGAATAAAAAAGAACATTTTTTTTCACCTAATGCTGGACGTTTTTGAATGCTGCCTGTTTTCGTGATTATACACAGTATACACATATATACAATAATGCACAATATATGCATATATACACAGATATACGCATATATACACAGTATATGCGTATATACACAGATATACGCATATACACAGTATATGCGTATATACACAGATATACACAGTATATGCGTATATACACAGATATACACAGTATATGCATATATACACATATACACAGTATATGCATATATACACAGTATATGCATATATACAATAATACACAATATATACATATATACACACAGATAAATACATGTATATACTTATCTTTTAGGATGTTTTGAGACGGGTGTTCAGGTGGGTGTTCTGGTGGGTAGGTCGTCGCTGATCGGACAGGTTCGTCGGGCCGGGGGGGGGTTTGATGGGTGCTTGTTCACTCGCTCGCGGGGCGTGGGGGGACTTGATGGAGTCAGGCGGGTGCCAAGCGGCATTTGCTTGTTCGGCCGCGCGGGGGATTGTGCGGGCGGGTTCTTGTTTGGTGAGTTGGACGGTTAATTGTTTTGCCGGGGGGAAGGGGGGGGCGCTGTACACTGGGCGAGTGGGGAGGAGGGGCATCCGTCCGCTCTGTCAGCGGTCGGCTCCAGCATCCAGGGAGATGGGGGGGAGGTCACTTGTGCCAGGGGGCGGTCGGTCATCTCTGCCAGGGGGTAGGTGGCCGGCTCACGGAGGGGGCGGGTTTAGGAGTGGACACAGAGGTAGGGGCCCAGGGACACAATCCGGCAGGCACCAACACTACAAGGACACACAGAGTCCCTGCATCCCCGGGCCCCTTAACCTCACGGGCCCCGTAGCAACCGCTACGGCTGTTACGGTGGTTGTTACACCACTGGCTTTTGGCATTGTCAGTGGGCAATGGCGGTTACTTAAAACTGCTATTTTCAACAGTGTTGAAAATGTTGACACTGTTGTGAAGGCATACTGTGTGCTGCATAATTTCACAAGGATTGGTATGTCTCCACATGCACTGCTTGACGTGGGTAATGATGTCAACATTGCAAACACAATAGAGCATTGCAATTGCCGTGCTTTATCAGGATGGCGCACAAGAGATGAATTTCTCAAATATTTCAATAGTGAGCACGGGGCAGTTGCTTGGCAGTATGATACCATTTAATTGTTTGTTTTTTTTCATTTAATGTATCTGCATTTCATTATAGTTTTTGTTGTAATAAAATCATAAATTTCTTGATTTTTTTCTTTTGTTCTTTAACAATGTTCAATGAATAAAAAAACACCTGTAATTTTTTTTTGTATTTTTTTTATAATGCAACGAAAAATTAACCTCTAAACAACATTATGTTGCTTTAGCCGTTTTTTTTTTCAAACGGGTATATTTTTAAATCAAAATTTTTTACAAAATGTATTTAACATTTCAAACACAATATAATCCATTGGATCTCTTAGAACATTTTTTTTTTAAAATATTAAAAATAACGTAAAACATCATTGTACAAAATTGGATTATGCTTAAACCCAGCAAGTAAGGCCGTGATCACACGTTCCGGTATCTGTCCGTTCATAATGTAACACTAGCGCACAGGGGACGGTCCTTTCCCTTTTAAAAAATGCATTTTGAGGTACACTTCTTCAAATGCCATATTGATCACATGCATTTGCCTGGAAAGGCTTGTAAGTATTGACAAAGGTCCGCCCCCTGTGCACCAGCAATTTATTATGACTGGACCGATAAAGCCGCTGACACATGTTCTGCTTGTAGGCAGTTTATAATGCAACGCAAGCGCAAAGGTGGCCGCACTTGGACAAATGGCATATGTGCTTACAGGGATATGCATGTGACAAATAGCCACATTGTATGTGTCTCTATATAATTGCATATGTGCATGGACAGAGGCTAACCCACTTTTCACTTGGGTTGCATTATAAACGGATTGGTTGAGCAACATCTGCCTGTATTATAATGGCTTGACTATAAAAAATGTAAACTTGGTTAACTAACAGTAAAACGGAAACTGTACCAATAAAGACTGCTAATTGCATCGCGTTAGGTCATGGGGTTGAGTTGAACTATGTGATGGTGAAAAGGAAAATGTTGAGGCTGGCAATGCAGTTACTGTCTGCAACGCTTCATGTAGCCTTTGCTGCCTCCATGGGCTCGAATCGGAAAGCAGCATTCGAAGATAGGAACTATTTGGATCCTCGGAATATGATGTGCTTGGCAATGCATGAGTTTGTGGAGTTTCTGTTTGTGTACATGTTTTGTTTTTTTGGAGGTGATGCTACAAGACTAGTAGTTGGACTAATTTCTAATGGTTGTGTGGTTGTTGTTTTTGGACCCAATAAGTCTTTTAAATTGTTGACTAAAACATCAATAGTAGGCAACATATCACAATTGTCAAACAGTTCCACCACAGTCATGACATAAGCAATAAATAAATTGCGTTTCCCAGCAGGGAAGCGTCTACATTGGCCCGCTACTACAACAGCCAACCCATCATACATGTCTTGTGACCCTGCACGACGCATCATGTTTACCGCCTCATGTTCAATAGCAGTTATTGGATCTGACTGCACACGTGCTGCCCTTCTTCGAGTTTGCCTGGTGTTGATGGGTGGTGGTTCTGGTGGAGAGTCGTCAATTTCCACGTTTGTTTGTGAATCTGTTCCATGTGCATCTTCAAGCAAAGATGTGTGCCTCTGCTCCATTGTCTGGTCATCTGTATCCAGATGTTCGTGTGCTTGTCCTCTTGGATTTTTTGAAATGTTTCCTTGAGTCCTAAGATGTTTTTTGGGTTTAGTAAAAATGTAAATTTTTTATTATTGTACTGTAAATTTTCATATTAAGATGTATTAATTTCGTTCTACATTCTTTTTGTAAATATATACATTTAAACTTGAGATGATCAAGCACTAAAATGCTTGAGTGCTCGTATCGAGTAACAAACAACATTGAAGTCAATGTGAGACTCGAGCATTTTGAACTGAAACAACACATTGAAAGAACACTAATGAAGAACACATTGCAGATGTTCCCTACATCTGCTAACTTATCCAAAGACACGCAAGCCAAAAGGTGTTCTTCACAATAGGATATGAAGAACAATATGTGTTAAGAACACATTGCAGATGTTTCCAGTGTTCCTGTGTTCAATGATTTCATTGTATTCTTTACTTTTTTATTTTGTGTTTCCATAATTAAATGTTAAATCTCAAGCAGGGGAAATACTCGTCCAAGCAACGAGCCATTCACAGAATGCCAATACTAGAACGAGCATCAAGCTTTGACAAGTATACTTGCTCATCTATTTTTTTAATATTTTTTTATATTTTTGTGCTAAGAAAATGACTTAAAATTTTTCAATACATGAATACAAAATGATATTATTTTAAAAAATAAACTTACGGCCGAAGAGTACGAGTTGGTAAGAGAAAAGGTAATTCCTCAAAATGTTGATATGGCCTTTTGCGAGACGGGGAGGAGCCACTCTTTTCATTTATTGCAACTTCTCGTCTGAAGCGATCCCTACATGACCGCCACCTAGTGCGAACCTGCTCTTCTTTTTTAAATGATAATTTAATTTTGTTAGTAAATTTAAAAAATCGAAAATGACACAAAAAATAATAAAAAAATTTGTTGCACTTACCCATTTTCCACTGTTCACGTGGTTCCATCTCCTCCCAATCGCTGGTTCGTCTGAAGCGATCCCTACATGACCGCCACCTAGTGCGAACCTGCTGTTCTTTTTTTAAAGATAATTTAATTTTGTAAGTAAATTTCAAAAATCGAAAATGACACCAAAAAAAAAAAAAAAAATTGTTGCACTTACCCATTTTCCACTGTTCACGTGGTTCCATCTCCTCCCAATCGCTGGTTAATTCCTTGCATATTTGAATCCATGCCTGACTTCTTTTGCTTTTGCTGGCATAATGTTTGTGTTGTAAGTCCCATAGCATTGGTCTTTCCTTCACCTATGTATGATCACACAATTTGTCTTTATTTTTCTATGCAAAGTGTTTTAATGTTGTAAATAACAACTATAAATTTATAAATTTGTTAATTTGGTTTCATGTCAAACATCTTCTGGCTTTTCATTGTGTTATTTATAATGTAACTTTTATGGACAATTTAAATTTAAAATATTTCAATAAACGTTTACCAATTAAAACGGTATTAATTCTATTTGACCATTTGTTTTCATTTTTGTATTTGTAAAGTGCAAACTTAAAAATTTAAAACAAAAACCCCAAAAAAACCTCGAGTATAAGGGGATCCGAATCTAAGCCGTGACCAGTAATTTAAACACCGAAAACTGCGTAAATCTATTGACTCAAGTGTAAGCACAGGGTGTAGTATATAGCCAGCCACATACAGTATATACAGGTAGCCCCCATGTAGTAAAAAAAACTAGAGTATAAGGGGATCCAAATCTAAGGCCGTGGTCACACGTACCGCTAGACGTCCACTCATAACGCGACGCTAGCGCACAGGGGGAGGTCCTTGACCCGAACGCACATGCGTTTCCAGAGAAACGCATGTAATCGGCTTAACAATCGCATGCATTTCCCTGGACCTCCCCCTGTGCTCTAGCGTCGCGTTTGGATGGACGCTTAGCGGTACGTGTGACCGCGACCTAAGCCGTGACCAGTAATTTAAACACCGAAAACTGCGTTAATTTATTGACTCAAGTGTAAGCGCAGAGTGTAGTATACAGCCAGCCACATACAGTATACAGGCAGCCCCCATGTAGTATACAGCCTGCCCCCCCCTATTTTTTAAACCAGCTATATCACTGCTAGCTGCCAGTGAATGGAAGCACTTCTGTTTATATCCATTGATTTAAAGGGCTTCTAGTACCAGGATGAAAGACTGTATGCCAATGAGCCTGGGGGGCTCCAGGCTCCATAGGTGTTCATGGAGCCTGGAGCCCCTCAGGCTTATTGGCATACAGTCTTTCATCCTGGTAGTAGATGTCCTTTAAATTATGTTGAGCCTTTATACAGCTGAGGGTTTGCTACAATTGTATCCAGTTTTGACAATTCACTGTGAGCTAGATCTCCTTATCCTCTTTTCTAACTTTGCAACAATGTATCGGCGCTGGTAAATCCGTGTTATCCTGAGACTAGAATAATCAATTGTAACAAACCTTCAGCTGTAAGATGTATTAGTCGGTTGCCAGATTTTGCTATATTCCACTAGTGGGTGTCAGGTGAAGCAAGTCTATTGGCAATTTGGGTGTTAGGGTGTTCTTACTATAGAGTGGGCACATTAAGGGCAAACACTTTTTGGTGCATGTTCCCTCATGGCTCAGTGTATTGTTCCTCTGTAATTCCTCCAGGAATTGATTCAGCGCTTAATTGGGGCAGATTTACTTACCCGGCCCATTCGCGATCCAGCGGCGCGTTCTCTGCGCTGGATTCTGGTCCGGCCGGGATTTATTAAGGTAGTTCCTCCGCCGTCCATGAGATTCCTGACAATATAAAGAACCTGGTATTATTCCACCTCAGTTAGTAGACAATGGGGGGCATTTATCAATTTGGGCACAGGGTGTCGCTGGAAACATGCTATACTCTTCAGTGGGATGTAAGTTTGTTGCACAAGGGAATAATGATTTGGGGCACAAAAAGGATTAGAAATATTTCCTCATTCATGAAGTTAATTTATTCATTCACGAAATAGAACTCGCTAGTCCAGCTTTTAGCTGCTCTTATTTTGCAGCAAAAACTGAGCCACAAAAGGAGTCGGAAAACTAGAAAAGTAACAAATTCACAAGCAGCGCCATAATTTTGCGTCCCAAAAAAGAAACAAGTCGTGAATGTCAGAAAACCACCAAAACAGTGGCCTCCTTGCCCCTTATAATTTTTGTGACTCTTCATTGAACCCTCTCCAGCTCCAGAGCCTCCTTTTTATGGAATGGTGCCCAGAACTGGATGGCATATTCCAAGTGAGGCCAAAAAATGCCTTGTACAGTGGTAATATTAAATCCCTATCCCGAGAGCCCAGACCACTTTTGAAACCTGACAAGATCCTACTGGCTTTAGTGGCAACTGATTGACATTGCATGTTGTTATTTAATCTATTATCTACTAGTACCCCTAGGTCCTTCTCAACAAGGGACTCTCCCAGATTTACTCCCCTGAGGATATATGTTGCCTGTGGATTATTAGCCCCCAGGTGCATAACCTTACATTTATCCACATTGAACCTCATTTGTCAAGTGGATGACCAAACTCTCAATTTGTCCAATGATACCTATATATCATTAATACATATATTAAATAGTAGTGGGCCAAGCACAGAACCCTGGGGTCCACCACTGATAACTGGTGACCATTCGGAGTAGGAATCATTGACCACAACTCTCTGGATAAAATCCTTCAGCCAGTTTTCAATCCAATTGCAAATTATTCCTGCCTAACCAATAGACCTTATTTTACCCATCAGGCATCTATGAGGGACAGTGTCAAACGCCTTTGCAAAGTCCAAGAACAAAATATCCACAGCAGCTTTTCCATCCAGGCATCTGCTCACCTCTTCATAGAAGCAGATCAGGTTAGTCTGACAACTTCTATCCTTAGTAAACCCGTGCTGGCTGTCACTTATTATATCACATGATGCCATATAGTCCTGTATGTAGTCTTTTACTAACCCTTCCAATATTTTCCCCACAACTTACGCTTACAGACATGTAATTGCCTGGCAAAGGTTTAGAGCCCTCTATAAATATTAATAACTAATTCCTGATGGAGAAGATCAGAGATTTGAATTTATGGTCAAGACCTGTTAAAGATCAAAATATTTACTCAATTCGCATTTCTGCGAGCAAAAGGTCTTTAGACCAAATTAAAGAATGAAAAAAATAAAATTTAACTTTTATTATAGTCGTTTTTTATTATCAGGTTCAGCCCTGATACCCCCTGAGGACGCCAGTCTATGGCGAAACATGTCGGGGGGGCTGATTGAGCGACTTATTTTTTAAGATAATTGTGTTGCAAAGTAGTGGGAAGCCTAATGGTCCAAATGTGTCTGACTGCAGCGACACATTTTAGGATCTGACCTAGAACCTATACAGTTAGCTGAACACTCTAGGAGACGTAGTGCTAGATTCCTAGACCTATATCCCGCATCAAATTGGGATAATAATAGTAGTAGGATTGAAGTTAGCTAATTGCTAGCAAGTTTACTAATGTGTGAACTCTGAACCACCTCCAACAATTGAGCACGTGTGACTGCGAACCATAGAGAGTTTGAGCAATATGCACCACCAACAGCGTGACCGCTAATTATAGAGAGGACAAGTCATACATCTAGTAGTTCCCCTTGTGGATACTATTGACCCTTGGGACCATTTTAGAGGTCCATATTAGCCTAGCAGTACCCACACACCAGAGTCGGAGAGGTATCTCCTTTCTCCAGTAGAGGCAAAACAGTGGTGACTAACACACATTCTATCGGTACAGCACAGTACGCTCTCCTCATAAAGTGTCATAATACTTACCATCACTAACCCACTACCACCACAAAAACTTTTAAGATTGTTCGGTTTAGCACAAATACCCCAGAAAAGTGACAAATACAGACTTTACTCTGTTTTTTTAAAAAAACGACTATAATAAAAGTTAAATTTTATTTTTTTCATTCTTTAATTTGGTCTAAAGACCTTTGCCCGCAGAAATGCGAATTGAGTAAACAAAAGGGAAAGCACACATTATAAAAATTATACTATAATATATATCTAATTTTATACACTAGTAAAAGAGAGATAAGGTAAGCATTAATGCAGGTAGTAATATGAAAACTTCATTACCATAAGTGTTTAAGAACATGGATATATCTGCACATGTTCCAGGGTAGTGAGCCAAACGGAGAAAAGACAATCAGGCTCAAAAAGCATGCAACACACAGAGGATCCACGTATAAAAGAGGTCCATAAATATACAAAGCAATCCCATAAGAGGACCAATGTGCAAAGTGAAAAGAATTTTTTTTTTTTAATTTAGTGTTGTAATTAAGGAGACCCAATCTTTATAGAAACCTCTGAACAACAGGTCCTCATTCAATCCTGTAGGGGGCAGTGAATCAAGTTGGTATATCCACTTAGATTCCAATCTTAAAGAGTTCTTTACCACAATTACCTCCCCATAGATTCCAATGTACCCTCTCCATTTCACATACGCTGAGACTATGATTCCTTCCCCGATGTACCTGAAGGAAGTGAGCGTCCACTGTAGATAATTTCTTACCCTTTGAGAGATTATTCGCAACCATCGTAATGGAGGAGAGATGTTGTTGTACACGTTTTCTTAATTCTTGCCCGTCTGTCCCATATAGATCGTTAAAAAGGAGCACATAAGGCTGTATATAACATCTTTTGTTTTACAATTGATGTAGTCATGTAACCTAAATGAAGATTGATTGTTAGGATGTACAAAGGTATCAATGGCCGTCATACATCTCCGTCCACTGGTTATTATATAGACGGCAATGGTGGCACTGATCCGCGCCGAACACCGCAGGAAAATAGAGCATGCTCTATCTTCTTGCGAGTGTGCGGCCATGCACCGCTGTTTTCTATGGAGGGAGGAGGGGTCACCTCCTCCTCCTCTTCAGCACACGGCTGGCATACCGCGTGTGAATGTACCCTACTAACACCTACTGCCTGCATAGGAAGCCTGCTCAAATTATGGTTGAAAATCTGATCATCAAACCTGATAACTCAGGATCAGGCTCAGAAGCCTGTGTAAAGAATATATTGTATCTTTCTACAAACTGTGGCAGCCAATGAGGAAGAGAAAAAGGGGAGAGTAAAATAACCAGGCATCCAGTACATTAGTTCCAGTACATTAGTTTCTCCTCTGACAAGGAGATAGAATACTGCAATGCTATTGGCCATAATGAATTTTACCAGGACATTCTCTGAAAAGGTTAACTATTTCTTCTCAGAGGCCTTGTTTCTACTAATTGCCCTGAGAAGAACACATGAGATAAGCAGGTGCTAGAGTGAAGGACAGACTTGCCTCTCATTAAATGTCAAGGAAAAGCTGGTAGGTGAGCAAACAGGTTACATAAAAGTGAAGTTTGAATCATGACATTAGCTGGACAGTGCTTGAACCCCGGGTGAACCAAAATGGCCGCTGTTTGGTTCTCTTGGTCCAAGATGGCCGCTGTAGAGGAATATATCACAGTGTTGTATTGAGATGCACTGTGCACATTTGTAGTGTAGTGCTTCATACAAAAACATCCAATTCAATGCAATGTATGAGTTGTCTTACAGGTTGGTTTATCTTTGAGGTCTGTGGGATATGGACTGTATGGTGATAAGATTTCACTGGTCCAACATTTTACCCAGGAAAATAATCCAAGTATTATGGTTATACATGATACAGGGTGACCATGTGCTGTTATGCTGCCAGTCTATGCCACGTCTCTGTTATTATATGCAGGCAGGTGCTGCCCTGTTGGTCTATGTTAGTATAAGCAGGCTGGAGCTGCCTGTTAAGTTCTGTTGGTATATACAGGCTGGAAAAGGTGGAAGGTATACAAGTTCTTTGATGTATACCTATTTATGTGTGAACATATTAGTCCGCTGGACTCGCCTGTTGTCATGACGTCCGAGACTAATTGGGGAGTACACACCCCTCTATGGACTGTCCTTGGATGAAGCCACGGCTCCAGGTGATTTAATGTTTGGTGAACAGTATTATGGAAACCGATCATGACTAAGACGCACAAGCGTCGAAATGCGTCGATCTTTTAAAGGCTGTAACTATATGTTGTTCTGGAGATGTGAATAAAGAGGATTAAACTTATTTAAACCAAACCTGGTGGCTTCATGTGAGTGCTGAGATTCCTTGCACCTTTTCCTGTTTTGGGACCTGGCGGTGGTCTTTCTTATATCGTGCACCAAGGCTGATACCAGAGGACTTTGGACCACGCACCTCTTGGGGTGTTACATATATATGTTTTGTATATACAGGCTGGGGCTGCCCTGTTGGTCTCTGTTAGTATATACAGACAGAGGCAGTGACAGACTGTGCAGCAGCTGATTTTCAGTGGAGAGAGATGTGTGCAAATGATTAACATATACAGTGGCTGTAAGTCATTTACTTACCCCTGCTGCAAACTGACATAACCGTATGTCAGTGCAACATTCCCCACTGGGGCCTAGACTTTTTACTAGAGTGGCTGGCGATTGCGGACGAGGGCATGCTGCGAGCTAGGGCACAGTGCTTGGTATGGGGACTGGAGGGCTGTCCTACAGCCTGGAAGGTCTCCAGCAGGTATGCAAGAAATGTGCAGGTGTGCAAGAAATACTTAGGGAGAGGCTGATATACTGGTTCTCCCTGGGGCAACCCCTGAGTGTCTGTAAGATAAGTCCCTGGGTTATGGATGGGGAAGCCATATCCAGGGATCATACAGAGGCAACGTTGTGCAAATCAACTCACGGTTCTTTATTGAACGACGGGTAGCAGGCAACGGGCCTAAATGTTCAACAGCGTATTCCTGTACTGGAGTGGTCGGGGATAGGATAGGTAGTACGCAGGTGTGGGTCTGTAACACACCTTCTAGCCCACTGCATGGCCTGGAACCTAACCACCCAACACACGTGGCGGGCTGAGAAGTCACAATTCCTGTTTTCAGGCACACAAACCATTATAAATCTGCCACTAAAAGTTCTAATTACCCCTTCTCCCTAAAACTGATATAAAACATATAAAAATATACTTAAACCTATGGAGCATGTACAAACATATCGACGCTTCTGCCGGCGGCCTGACTGCGGCTTGTGTGCAAATTGTATCTGAAGCACCACTTGGTGAGATAGGTGGCCACACAGCACATGTCCTATATTTTAGCAGATTTGTGGAAGGACAAGGGGCAATGAGTGCTCACTAGAGATGAGCGAACATGCTCGTCCGAGCTTGATGCTCGTTCGAGCATTAGCGTACTCGAAACTGCTCGTTGCTCGGACGAATACTTCGCCCGCTCGAGAAAATGGCAGCTCCCGCCGTTTTGCTTTTTGGCGGCCAGAAACAGAGCCAATCACAAGCCAGGAGACTCTGCACTCCACCCAGCATGACGTGGTACCCTTACACGTCGATAGCAGTGGTTGGCTGGCCAGATCAGGTGACCCTGGGATAGACTAGCCGCTGCCCGCGCTGCTCGGATCATTCTGTGTCTGGATGCCGCTAGGGAGAGAGCTGCTGCTGGTCAGGGAAAGCGTTAGGGTGTTCTATTAGCTTACTGTTAGGCAGGAGTGATTCTCAAAGAACCCAACAGCCCTTCTTAGGGCTACAATAACGTTCTACTTTTTTTATTTTAATTTGCATCTAGTACCATTTTGTGAGGAATTAGCAGGGGGACCTTGCTCCGGTGTGTTTAGCTCTTAGTGGCACACATATCCACCTCAAACACCAAAGTGGGAAAATTTAGTAGGGGTTGGATTTCAATTAGGCACAGTCTGCCATTTCCTTTTTTATTTTACGTTTATTTTGTTTAATAACTCAGTGTCATTCATCTGGCATAGTAGTGTGCTTTCATACTTGGCTAGAAAATAGCCATAGGAGAATCCAAACGGCTTACGCCTACAGTAGCGTTATATATTTGATTTCTGGTTGATCTGCTGGTGGCGTGTACTTGCTGCAGTGCATCTAAGCCAATTGTGAGCAATTGTAGTGGACTTGCGACCGCTGTGTTTTGCGCTTAGTGACGCACATATCCATTGCAAAGACCGAAGTGGGAAAATTGTAGGGGTTGGATTTCAATTAGGCACAGTCTGCCATTTCTTTTTTATTTTACGTTTATTTGTTTAATAACTCAGCGTCATCTCATCTGGCATAGTAGTGTGCTTTCATACTTGGCTAGAAAATAGCCATAGGAGAATCCAAACGGCTTACGCCTACAGTAGCGTTATATATTTGATTTCTGGTTGATCTGCTGGTGGCTGTACTTGCTGCAGTGCATCTACTGCCAATTGTAGCAATTTGTAGTGAGACTTGCGACCGCTGTGTTTTGCGTCTAGTGACGCAATATCCATTGCAAAGACCGAAGTGGGAAAATTTAGTAGGGGTTGGATTTCAATTAGGCACAGTCTGCCATTTGTCCTTTTTTATTTACGTTTATTTGTTTAATAACTCAGCGTCATCTCATCTGGCATAGTAGTGTGCTTTCATACTTGGTAGAAAATAGAAAGCCATAGGAGAATCCAAACGGCTTAAGCCTACAGTAGCGTTATATATTTGATTTCTGGTTGATCTGCTGGTGTGCTGTACTGCTGCAGTGCATCTACTAGCCAATTGTGAGCAATTTGTAGTGAGACTTGCGACCGCTGTGTTTGCGCTTAGTGACGCACATATCCATTGCAAAGACCGAAGTGGGAAAATTTAGTAGGGTTGGATTTCAATTAGGCACAGTCTGCCATTTGTCCTTTTTTATTTACGTTTATTTTGTTAATAACTCAGCGTCATCTCATCTGGCATAGTAGTGTGCTTTCATACTTGGCTAGAAAATAGCCATAGGAGAATCCAAACGGCTTACGCCTACAGTAGCGTTATATATTTGATTTCTGGTTGATCTGCTGGTGGCTGTACTTGCTGCAGTGCATCTACTAGCCAATTGTGAGCAATTTGTAGTGAGACTTGCGACCGCTGTGTTTTGCGCTTAGTGACGCACATATCCATTGCAAAGACCGAAGTGGGAAAATTTAGTAGGGGTTGGATTTCAATTAGGCACAGTCTGCCATTTGTCCTTTTTATTTACGTTATTTTGTTTAATAACTCAGGTCATCTCATCTGGCATAGTAGTGTGCTTTCATACTTGGCTAGAAAATAGCCATAGGGAATCAAACGGCTACGCCTACAGTAGCGTTATATATTTGATTTCTGGTTGATCTGCTGGTGGCTGTACTTGCTGCAGTGCATCTACTAGCCAATTGTGAGCAATTTGTAGTGAGACTTGCGACCGCTGTGTTTCGGTCTAGTGACGCACATATCCATTGCAAAGACCGAAGTGGGAAAATTAGTAGGGGTTGGATTTGATTCAATTAGGCACAGTCTGCCATTTGTCCTTTTTTATTTTACGTTTATTTTGTTTAATAACTCAGTGTCATCTCATCTGGCATAGTAGTGTGCTTTCATACTTGGCTAGAAAATAGCCATAGCAATAGGATAGCATCGTTTGGTTTTAAAAACTCAAAAACACAAAAAAAAACAAAAAAAACAAAAAAAAACAAAAAACACAAAAAAAAACAAAAAACACAAAAAAAAGTTAAAAAAAAATTAAAGTTATAACTCTCATTTTAAAAATGTTTAACCCGAGGGCTAGGGGTAGAGGACGAGGGCGGGGACGTGGGCGTCCAACTACTGCAGGGGTCAGAGGCCGTGGTCCTGGGCGGGGTGAGACACCACCTGCTTATGAGGGAGCAGGGGAACGCCGCAGAGCTACACTCCCTAGGTTCATGTCTGAAGTTACTGGGACTCGTGGTAGAGCACTGTTGAGGCCAGAACAGTGCGAACAGGTGATGTCGTGGATTGCTGACAATGCTTCGAGTAATTTGTCCACCAGTCAGTCTTCCACGCAGTCCACCCATGTCACCAAAATCGCCACTCCTCCAGCTCCTGCACCTCAGCCTCCTCCCCCCCAGTCTGCCCCCTCCCAGGAAAATTTGGCATTTGAACCGGCATACTCTGAGGAACTGTTTCCTGGACCCTTCCCACAGTCACAAACCACTTTTCCGGTTGCTGCTGAGCAATTTTCCGATGCCCAGGTTTTCCACCAGTCACAGTCTGTGGGTGATGATGACCTTCTTGACGTAGTGGAAGTGTGTAAAGAGGTGTCCGACGATGAGGAGACACGGTTGTCAGACAGTGGGGAAGTTGTTGTCAGGGCAGGAAGTCCGAGGGGGGAGCAGACTGAGGGATCGGAGGATGATGAGGTGACAGACCCAAGCTGGGTTGAGAGGCCGGGTGAACACAGTGCTTCTGAGACGGAGGAGAGTCCTCGACCAGAACAGGTTGGAAGAGGCAGTGGTGGGGCCAGACGGAGAGGCAGGGCCAGAGCTGGTGCATCAGCGCCAAATGTGTCAACTAGTGAAGCTCCCGTGGCGAGGGCTCTTGCGGCGAGGGCTAGATCTTCAGAAGTCTGGAGGTTCTTTAAGGAAACACCGGATGACCGACGGACTGTGGTGTGCAACATTTGCCAAACCAGGCTCAGCAGGGGTTCCACCACTACTAGCTTAACTACCACCAGTATGCGCAGGCATATGAATGCTAACACCCCACTCAGTGGCAACAAGCCCGTTCACCTCCGGCCGTGCACACCACTGCTCCTTCCCCTGTGTCAGCTGATAGTCAGCCCCCTGCCCAGGACCCTGCCACAAAAACCCCATCGTCGCCTCCACGATCCTCCACAGCATCCACCAGCGTTCAGCTCTCCATACCCCAGACGCTGGAGCGGAAACGCAAATATAGTGCAACCCACCCGCACGCCCAAGCCCTTAATGTGCACATCTCCAGATTGCTTAGCCTGGAGATGCTGCCCTATAGGCTAGTAGAGACCGAGGCCTTTCGCAACCTCATGGCGGCGGCCGCCCCTCGGTATTCGGTCCCCAGCCGCCACTACTTTTCCCGATGTGCCGTCCCAGCCCTGCACCAGCACGTGTCAGACAACATCACCCGTGCCCTGACCAACGCCGTTTCTGACAAGGTCCACCTGACCACGGACACGTGGACGAGTGCTGCCGGGCAGGGCCACTATATATCGCTGACGGCACATTGGGTTAACTTGGTGGAGGCTGGGACCGAGTCTGACCCTGGGGCTGGTCATATACTGCCGACGCCGAGGATTGCGGGGCCTACCTCGGTCCAGGTGTTTCAGGCCTACTATGCCTCCTCCTCCTCCCACCCCTCCTCCACCTCCTCCTCCGAACTACCATCCGTGGGCACGGCGCCATCAGTCGGTAGCTCTAGGCACAGCAGCAGTGCCGTCGCTAAGCGACAGCAGGCGGTGCTCAAACTGCTGAGCCTAGGCGACAAAAGGCACACCGCCCAAGAGCTATTACAGGGCATCACGGCGCAGACTGATCTGTGGCTGGCACCGCTGACCTGAAGCAAGGCATGGTTTGTGTGTGACAACGGCCGTAACCTGGTGGCGGCTCTGCAACTCGGCAGACTGACACATGTGCCATGCCTGGCCCATGTGTTAAATCTGATAGTTCAGCGTTTCCTCAAGACATACCCCAATCTGTCAGATTTGCTCACGAAGGTGCGCCGCATCTGTGCGCATTTCAGGAAGTCCAGCACAGATGCTGCCACTCTCAGGGCAGCGCAGCGCCGCCTCCAACTGCCCGCTCACCGACTGTTGTGCGACGTGCCCACGAGGTGGAATTCAACACTGACCATGTTATCCAGAGTTTACCAGCAGCGCCGAGCGATTGTAGACTGCCAGATGTCAACTTCCACCAGAACTGGTAGTCAGGTCAGTCAGCTTCCTCAAGTCTACAATGAGGAGTGGACGTGGATGTCTGATATCTGTCAGGTGCTGAGTAACTTTGAGGAGTCAACACAGATGGTCAGTGGCGATGCCGCCATCATCAGCCTCACCATCCCGCTGCTTGGCCTGTTGAAAAACTCTCTGATCAGCATGAAGTCGGAAGCTTTGCGCTCGTCACAAGAGACGGGGGAAGAATATTCCCTTGTTGATAGCCAAAGCACCCTGAGGTCTGTTTCTCAGCGCATATCGGAGGAGGTGGAGGTGGAGGAGGATGAGGAGGAAGAGGAGGAGAATGTTGGCGAGACACAAGAGGGGACCATTGTTGAGTCCTTCACTGTTCAGCGTGTATGGGCAGAAGAAGAGGAGTTGGAGGAGTTGGAGGAGGAGGAAATGGACAGTCAGGCCAGTGAGGGGAGTGAATTCTTACGCGTTGGTACTCTGGCGCATATGGCAGATTTCATGCTAGGCTGCCTATCCCGTGACCCTCGCGTTCAAAGAATTTATTCCAGCACCGATTACTGGGTGTTCACTCTCCTGGACCCACGGTACAAGCAAAATCTTTCCACTCTCATCCCTGCAGAGGAAAGGAGTGTGAGAATGCATGAATACCAGCAGGCCCTGGTGCACAAGCTGAAACAGTATTTCCCTTCTGACAGCGCTAGCGGCAGAGTGCGTAGTTCTGCGGGACAAGTAGCGAGGGAGAGTAGGCGAGCAGGCAGCTTGTCCAGCACTGGCAAGGGTACGCTTTACAAGGCTTTTGCCAGCTTTATGTCACCCCAGCAAGACACTGTCACCTGTCCCCAGTCTCGGCAGAGTAGGGCTGATCTTTACAGAAAGATGGTGAGGGAGTACGTAGCTGACCATACCATCGTCCTAAATGATCACACAGCTCCCTACAACTACTGGGTTTCAAAGCTGGACATGTGGCACGAACTGGCGCTGTACGCCTTGGAGGTTCTTGCCTGCCCTGCCGCTAGCGTCTTGTCCGAGCGGGTTTTCAGTGCAGCTGGTGGCATCATCACCGATAAGCGTACACGCCTGTCGACTGACAGCGCTGACAGGCTGACGCTTATTAAGATGAATAAAGCCTGGATTTCTCATAATTTCCAATCTCCACCAGGTGAAGGAAGCTCAACCTGAATAATTGATCCACTCCTCCTCCTCCTCCTCATTTTCCTCCTTCTCCTCCTCTTTGTACAGTAAAGCAGAGGAAAATGGCTATTTTTTGACAGGGCCCACTGGCTCTTGCTATAGTACTTCATGCATTTAATTTTTCTGGAGGGCCACCTACCCGGTCCTCTGTTTGAAACAATTTTTGTGAGTGCCACATACAGGCACTCAATCTATTCCATTTTTCTGGAGGGCCACCTACCCGGTCCTCTGTTTTAAAAAATTTTTGGGACTGCCACATACAGGCACTCAATCTATTCCATTTTACTGGAGGGCCACCTACCTGCTCCTCTGGTTTGAAACATTTTTGGGACTGCCACATACAGGCACTCAATCTATTCCATTTTACTGGAGGGCCACCTACCTGCTCCTCTGGTTTGAAAAATGTTTGGGACTGCCACATACAGGCACTATCCAAATTAAATTGTCTCCATAGCAGCCTCCACACGTTGTCTCCATTGCTACCTCCAAAAGTCGTCCATATAGCTGCCTCCATACATCGTCCCTTTATCAAACGAGGTGTGTCAGGCAGAAATTTGGGTTGTTTTCATGGATTCCACATCAAAGTTGTTAACTTTGTCGCCACCCTGCTGTGTTATCCACAAAATATACTGGCAAACTTTTACCATTTAGGGATATTATTTCAGCGCTTCTTGCGCATCTGTTTACATTCCCCTCACCCGGCATATCCTAAACTTATAAGAACGCTACTACACTTGATCTTATACAAAAGGTTCTTAGAAGTGCTGTTTGGGGAGTAGCCTAGAAACAGGGGCTTGGATTGGCGAAAGCTCGCCTGGCTGCAGAGCGCCAGCTCCATCACAAGATCCAACTAACATAGTTGCAGCACCTTTAATCTACTACTAGTTCACTGCCTCCATAATAATAATAATCTTTATTTATATAGCGTCATCATATTCTGCAGCGCTTTACAAATCATAGGAAACAAATACAAATGTAATGTAACAGAGCACAACATTTGTATGGAACAACAGGAGTGAGGTCCCTGCTCGCCAGAGCTTACGGTTTATGAAGATGATGGGGTAACACGAGGTAAAAGAATATTTAATGGTCAAGCCATTCTTCTTAGGGAATAGAACAAAATATAATAAATGGATTTGCTGTCGCTTGAACCACTCAGCCGTCATCTTATATACCAGGTCCAGGGTGAATGGGACTGCAGAGAAGTCTGGTGCCTGTTGGTTGCTGGATAACAGATGGGAGGACGACACAGGACGGGTTAGTAGAAGAGTTAAAACTTCATGCAGTTAATGAGTGTTATAGGCTTGCCTAAAGAAATGGGTTTTAAGAGCACGTTTGAAACTTTGGAGGTTAGGTATTAGTCTGATAGTCCGGGGCAGAGCATTCCATAGAATTGGTGCAGCTCTAGAGACGTCTTGGAGACGCGAGTGGGAGGTCCGCACTAGGGTAGAGGTTAATCTAAGATCACTGGCGGATCTAAGAGCACGGGTTGGGCGATAGACTGAGATAAGAGAGGAGAGGTAGGGGGGTGCAGCATTATACAGAGCTTTATGGATGAGGGTTATTATTATTTTAAACTGTATTCGAAAGGAGACTGGCAGCCAGTGCAGCGACTGGCATGAACTGTAAGCATACATGGTCCCCTTATCAAACGAGCTGTGTCAGGCAGAATTTTGGGTTGTTTTCATGGCTTCCACAACAAACTTGTTAACTTTGTCGCCACCCTGCTGTGTAATCCACAAAATATACTGGCAAACTTTTATCATGTACCGATATTATTTGAGCGCTTCTTGCTCACCTCCTTTGGTTCCTCTCTGCCACCCATTGGTTTGAAGCCTGAGTCCATTAGGGTATGTCGCCATGCACTCTCTAGCCTGCTGCCGCTGCCTCTGCATGCCGTCCCCTATAGTGTCAGGGTCAATTATTGATGTTTTAGATGCTATCTAGCTTCATTCTGTCACTCTGTCATGGCATGCTGTTGCCCATATTTGGCATAATGGTGCGATTAGCAGCCTCAGAGGCATCCATGCATGCTGCCCCTGCTGTTTCCTGTCCATTCCGTGGTGTTTCCATCCTTTTTCTGAGGTTCCCAGGTGTTTGGCCAAGCTTCCCTGTGCAGAGCCTTGGTCCCCTTGAAAAATGCTCGAGTCTCCCATTGACTTCAATGGGGTTCGTTATTCGAGACCAGCACTCGAGCATCGGGAAAAGTTCGTCTCGAATAACGAGTACCCGAGCATTTTAGTGCTCGCTCATCTCTAGTGCTCACCCTTTTCCTCCTCCCAGCCTTTGCTCGCCTGCCATCCGTCCAGGCGAGCACATGCCTGTGTGAATGTGTGGCGAGCATACAGCCAAGTCCAGGAGAGAGGAGGAGTGTAAAGCAGGGGTGGCCCCGTAGTACGGCAGTATATTTCTCTGTGCATGGTCACGATGTGTTGAGACAATGGCCCACATTTATTATTAGTGAGGACCTGAAGAGGCACCGGTGCATTGGAAGCAAGAAGAGGACCTACAGGGGGGTGGGGGTGTTTTTAAAAGAGTTTAAAAAAATACTCTGCTTATACTCAAGTATATACGGTACCTTCACTTGTTCTGAGGACTAGAACTTCTATAACTGTTACTGTGATCTACAGTATTTATCGTGTACATTTTAGTTATTTGACCATTGGTGCACCTTTTCTGTGCAGGCTGTCTTTTTAAATGGATTTGTTTTAATTGATCCAATAAAGTGTTATTTTATGCTTTGTACATTTTTGGTTTTGTTGTGTTATTTGATTTAAGGAGCAATTTATTAGATCTATTGGGGGTAAATGTTATATGTGTCCCTTATTAGTTGTATCGGGGTACATATATTTATGTGCAATCTATTCCAGAATTAATTTGTTCCAATGTGTGCCCATGACACCATGAGCAGGCTCCAAAGGCACTGATGGGGACCGATATCCGGCTGCAAATACTTTTATATACTTTGGCGCATGGAGCTGTGTAAGGTGACATTTTTTTGCAGAATGCGATGATATTTACATTGATGCCATTTGTGGGCCTTTTGATTGCTTTTTATTTTAATTTTTATGAGTTGCTAATGTAAAAAACGGCTTTTCGGACATTTTCCGTTATGGGGTTCATCACTGGGAATAACAATAATAGATAATTTCATGTTTATGAATTTTATTGTTTATTTTATATCTGTTCTTGGGAAAGGGGCATGATTTTGGAAAAAAATAATTCTTTGTTCCAGATATTCTTCCCTCCCCAGCACTCAGAGATGAAATGCTTCATTGTCTGCTCCTGCTGACACCACAGAGGACACTTCCTATCTGCCACACTTACAAACTTTGGGTTCCCTCTCACAAATAACTTCCCATGTAGTAAAAACCAAGCAATATCAAATCACTTGGGGGGATGTCGCTTCCAATTGAGGAAGCTGAGACTCTTTTGTAAGGTGGTGGTTACAGGTGCAAGTGGGGAGTGGAAGAAAGCCCAACATATCCTTCAGTAAAGGTCTCTCCTGGTGTTACTCACTATGAAGGACTTCTCCAGCTTCCACATCCTGACACACTTCAGACCATAACCCATTTTCTATAGGTCAGCCTCCAGTTCTTCCATTGCTGAACCTTTGCATTTCCGGTTTCCAACTTCTCTTCCCAATTTAGCTTGGAATTATCTTCCCTCCCAAATTTAACCCCAAGGATCTTAATATGGGTGGAGGCCTTTGCAAACTGTGACAGATCAAAGCCAGGATTAGCATCCAATGTCCAGAAAGCTTGACTCTTCTCCAGGTTAACCAGAGACCCGGAGGCCTGATGGCTGCAGACAACATCTCCACCTCACAATTCTCAGATATCACTACAGTCACATCATCTGTGTAGGCGACTACCGGCAACCCCTGAAAATCCCACCGCTGCAGTGAGTGCAGAAACAAGTCTATAGCAAAAACATACACCAGTGGACTGAGGGGGCAGCCCTGTCTCAATAGTGTCACCCTGCCAACCATTAATCAGAGGAAAGCTCTTCGCCTCTCTAAACAAAGTTCTCAGACAATCTATAAATTGTCCCGGAATAACGTACAAAGTGACCTATAGATAATCATGATCAACCCTGTCAAAGGCTTTAGGCCGGTTCAGACCTACAAAATATCTCCCAGACCTCAGAGCTTTACATCTCTCAAACATCTCTCTTATGGAGATGACTGCTCCAGAAATATTCCGCTCTTTTACTGTGCCGTACTGACAGCCTGTCAACAGTGTTGGGGACAAACAGATTAATCTAGAAAACAAAATCTTTGACAGAATCTTCCTGTCGACATTCAAGAGGGCGATTGGCCTCCATTTTTTCATGTCGCTAGGTTCCTTACCTTTGAACAGCAGAATAAGGGAGGACACTCTCATGGATGGAGGCATCAGGTGATTTTCTAGACAGTTAGTAAACACATCCACAAGGATAATGGCCTCTTTAACCTCCTCCTCTGTTATTCCTACTGTCAGAGGAGAAAAGTCCAAATCTTTAGTGTCAGAGCCTGGAGTTGCCTCCAAGAATTGAGCCATTTTTCCTCTATCCAAAACCTTTTTCTGAAATAATTCAGCTTTGTACGATTGCACCACTCCCAGGATACCCTCCTGAGATTCCTGTAAAACACCCTGGGAGTCAGTGAGACCTGTGATCGATTTCTTGGCCACACGTTCCCGGATCAGATGTGCTTAAGTTCCCATAGTCACGCTCAACAACCAGGGATGTGTACCAGCTGTACTGATTTCAGATCTTTTGTTTTACATCCCGCCAGCCGAATACAGTGACTCTAATTCTTTACGCAGCTTGAGATACTGGCTGTACTTACTGTTACCCTTCTTAACTGTCTCCTTAAGAGGGATCTGATCTCCTCCTTGACGTCCTTCCACCAGTCAGATATGTGGTTATAAAACTTCATTATCTCAAGTTCACACTGCAGAAGAGAGAAGACATGCTCCTGGACAAGGGCTTCTTCTAATAGACTAGAGTTGAGTCTCCATAATCTCTTGCCCATATAAGGCCGCTCAGTAGGGCCTAGGCAAAAGTATAAGGCAAGATGATCTGAATATGGAAAGGTCTTCTCGTTTTTTGTCCCCTATGACCTCCATTGGACTCACCAGCGCCAAGTCTATCCGACTAGATCTTCCAGCACAGGAGTAAGTAAATTTCGGCTACCTACCATCCCTTACAAATACATCAGACAAGCCTGATTGCGTGATGATACGGTTCAACACCTTAGAGTTTTTGCAAGCGGTCTACCAGTCGGTCCATCAGTGGTTGTTCTAGTGGCATTGAAGTCACCCACCATAATCACATGAACAGATGTGAAGGGATAGGGTCTCACTTCATGGAATAGATCCACCCTTTCAGTCACTGTCTGTGGACCATAAATATTAATAAGGCAGAACCTCTTACCTCAGATGGTAACCTCCAGCACCAGACACCTTCCCATCAGTACCTCGGTAGGTCTATGTATGGTGACATTGTGGGTATTAAAGAGTATGGACACCCCACCACAAGGCTCCACAGACAGAAGGATTGACCATTCCCTCTCTGCTTCTCGTAACAGACTAAGAGTAGTGAGATGAGTCTCTTGTAGGAAAAAGACATCAGCATCCAGATATTGGAGATGTTCATACACCGCATGTCTTGTCTTCCTTGCTAATTCACATTACTAGATATTACTTTAAGATGAAAGTTCACCATTAGAGCCAAAGTAAGAAGCAGAGAGAGTAACCCCATCATCATAAATCTGAATCTGATCCCTCCTGCTGACCACCTATCTCCATGTCTGATTCAGACTCTGGTCCTTCTGCATGAGGTCTCCGGTTTTAGGGTAGGGATTTGCATCTGTCTCATCATCATATTCTGCCACCAATCTCTCAAGTTCCCTCTCGAGTTCCTCCTCTGCATCTGACAACACACTAAATCTGTTCACAGTCATTGTCACATCTGCCCACCCTCATCCTAGATGTTTTTGGACAGTGGTCCACTCACCATCTGGCTTACAGGTGAGCGTATCCTTCTCTCTTCTCTTTGTAGAAGTTGGCGCTGGAGAAGGAATGGGCACTGAGGGTGGTACAACCTACATGTTCCCCTCAGAAATTTGTGTTTGGGACTGGTCTGGTACTGGTGTGGTGTTAATTTGAGGCTGATCTGGTTCTGCTATGGTGTCACTTTCCATCCACTGAGGTTCTGGCCCACCCTGAGCTGACCCTGACAACAAAGCCTCCTCCTCCCCCATGTCTTCTCCCCTGCCAGTACATCTTCAGCAGGGAAGGTATTACAGATATTATGCCAGGCCTTAGGACAATCCCTGTGGGCTTGACCGATGTCCCCACACAGGCTGCACTTTATCAGGGTGCAGTTATTGGCCACGTGACCGACCCTACCACACTTAAAGCATTTGTGGGGCTGATCTGTACAGAAACATACCCCCTTCTCATGACCAATGAAGAAGGAATTGGGCAGATGCCGAGTTATGTTGTAGTATTGGCGTAACCTCACCAGGACCTTCCACTCTCCTGTCCAGATCCCATCGTCATCCCTGGTCTTAGTGAGTTCTGAAATGAGGTCAAAGTGTCTCCTGAGCCAGAGCACAGCTTCATTCCAGAAGATGATGGTAGCAGTAGCAGTATCAGGCTTATAAATGGAGATGAAGCTGAATGTATTCCACCCCTCAGTATCCCTGGTGGTCTGGGAGGTTTATCACTGCTAGGATGTCACTACGAGAGAAGCCCATCTAGTCACACAGCAGCGATCTTACAACAAACTTGCGGTCAGGTCTTCCTTGGCCCCTCTGTGCTTAAACCTGACCACATTCCTCCTCTTAAATGCCAGACCGGTGTAATGTGAGCCGGACATAAAGGATGGTGCACCCCAACTCCAGGCATTACCAGAGGAGGCGTGGTCTGGACCAGTACCATGCTGTGATTGGGGGAAAGTACTGAGTATCGGACCACGCTACCTCCTCACCACCATCAGCCTCTATGACTTGAGCCTCCATACACTGCTCTGTATTAACATCCCAGAAAAATGGTGATGCCCCTTCTGCTGGACAATTATCACAGAAATATCAACACAGGGATCAGTAAAATCACAGACATTGGCAGCAATAACTACAGACATATCCGCATAACAGACACAGAGGTACCAGCAATATCAGCAGAATCAGTAACTGGTACAGCAGAGTCCTGATTGTTTCTTTCAGGTGTCACCTGGGAGCTCTGCTGCGCAGCTGCAGCATTACCTTATGAATCGTGTCCACAGTCCTTCTGCAAGGAGATGTCATCTGGGACTTGTGTTGCCTGCACTGCACCATCACCATCAGGCAGGTGTCCCTGGTTTTGCAGCATGTGGGATGCTGGGACTTGTGATGCCTGCACTGCACCATTAACATTAGAGTGTTGACCAGGCTTGCTCTGCAGATTACTGGATGCTGGAACTTGTGGTGCCCACATATTAGAGGGTCGTCCAGGCTTGCTCTGTTGCTCACAACTGTTGTTGCCTCTTTTGTATAAATCCCCTTCCTGATAGGGGAACGTCGCTGGCTGCAGTACAGGTTTCGCATGGGACTGCTGGACACCAATAGCGCTGGCCTCGGGTATAGGATGCGATGTTCTGCCATGATGTTCCTGTGTCTTGAACCTCTCCTGATTCCTGTAGGTCTCGGCGAGGGGACCCATCTGCCCCAGTACAGCCTCAGTCTTGGCGATGTTATCAGTCATCTCCTTGGCCAGTGTGGTCAGCTTCCTATTAAGCAGCTTGTTCTTCTCAGGGTTTGCCACCTTCAGCTTATAGGTACAGTCTATCTTTTCTTTGTAGCAGCATCTTTTGTTGTGCTAGATTCTCCAGAGTTTTCATCAGTGTTAGGATCTGGTCTGCCAGGTGGAGCTCAGGTGCTTGCTTAGTCACAATGCTGGGAGGTGTTACAGGCTTACTCATGGTAGGTACTGGTGTTCTGATGGGTTCTGGCCTCTGTTCTGCTGGTGGGCTCTGCAGCAGTCACTGGGTACAATGTCCGTGTTGGGGAATGGGTCCTACTTTCCCGCCAGTGACAGCTTGAGGCCTCCCTGCTGGTCTCACCTCAGACTCCACAGATCTCCCACCGCTACAGGTTTTCCACAAAGGTCTGACGCTCCAGAGATGTCATCCTGTGCCTGGATGGAGGTGTAGAGGGCACAGCTGGGGCCTGTAATGGAGGCTGCCTCTGCACAACTTGCTTGTTAATCCCCACTGGATCACTCACAGGTTTCCGCTGCACAAATATAGGTGGCTTTACCATACTGCTACTAACTTCTGCTGCTTCTTCCTGAACCACATTGTTCACTACACTTCTGGCTGGACTGGAGCCGCTGACACTCTGCACTTTCCTAGCGACTTCAGGATTTTCATCCATGATTTTAGGAGTTAGGGAGTTTCCTCCCAGAGAAGGCCTTGGAGCCTCAGCCTTGCATGAGGAAGTTTCCCACCCAGGGTGGCCCTGCCCTGCCCTGGGCTAGCTCCACACATCAGGAAACTTCAGGAGCTCACCTATCACACGTCCTCGCAGCAAGGGGGCAGGATTATAGTAGTTATATTCTTGTACACAGGGGGCAGTATTATAGTCCTTATATTTTTGTACACAGGGGGTAGTATTATAGTCCCTATATTTTTGTACACAGGGGGCAGTATTATAGTACTTATATCCTTGTACATCGGGGGCAGTATTATAGTAGTTATATTCTTGTACACAGGGGGCAGTATTATAGTATTATATTCTTGTACATAAAATGCAGTATTAGCAACTATCTCAAAAGGACATTAAAAACGTAAACAACTTTATTAGGACAACGTTAAAAATATTCGTAGTGCTGCCTATAATCGTTTTCCTTTGTAGAACCAAATTGACAAGACGAACATACATATATTGTAGTATGGCTTCCAACACACTAGAGCAGTGATGGCGAACCTTTTGGAGACTGAGTGCCCAAAATACAACCAAAATCGACGTATTTACCGTGAAGTGCCTACCTGTTCTTCCACATCTTTCAATCGTATTGGCCCCCTGAGGCCACCAGTACAGTAAAAAGAAGGAGGGCAAATTTAGACAATCATTGTAGCCTCTTACCAGGGTCCAGCAAGATGACCTCCAAAGATAATGTCCACACCTTCTCACTTTTGCCACAGTTCCAAACAGCCAATGAAGTGTTGCTTTAAAATATCTCTGAGAGCAGCATCTATTTAGTTGGTTGGGACTGCAGGAAGATTTGGTGGATTTGGTCCTATTTGGTGAACTCTGTGCTGGGGTGATGGTCTGAGTGCCCACAGAAATGGCTCTGAGTGCCACCTCTGGCACCCGTGCCATAGGTTCGCCACCACTGCACTAGAGGTTCTGAGTAAGAATGATGGTGCTATGTTTATTAGTTGTGCACACACTTATCGCACCCAATCACTCAACCACTGTAAACGACAATGCTGGAACCCATCCATCTACAACACTAAATGGTGCTTAACCCTCGTGCTTGGGTATTTGTATCAGTTCACACATGAGGGTCTGCACCTCATGTACGTTGAGGGGTGTAGTTTCTATAATTTATTTAGGCCTCTCAAAGTGACTTGAAACCCAAGCAGGTCCCTCGATGATTTTGTGTTTTTAATGAAAATGGGAAAAATTGCACCTGACATTCAAAGCCCCATAACATCTTACAAAAATGAGAGTATGTATAAATAAAACACAGAGGCATAAAGTAGACCTTCAGTGAATGTTAGTTATTACGTTTTTTGCTGTTATGACTATGTGTGGAAAAAGTAGAGCATTTTGAATTCCGAAAATTGAGAATTTTTCCAAATTTTCACCAAATAACTGATTTTCTCATAAATGCAAAACATACCACCAACATTTTATTTTTTAACTAACATGAAGTACAATGTGTCACGATTTCAAAATCACTTGGATTTGTTAAAGCGTTCCAAAGTTATAACCACTAGTGACACAGGGCAGATTTGAAAAAATGGGCCGTGTCAGGAAGGTGAAAAGTGACTTCGGCGTTAAGGGGTTAAAAAAGAAGCTTTATTCCTGCGTAAGGGAGGTAGTATGAGTCTCTTTCGCTGCGCTGAATATGTTGATTTAGATCATCTATAAACAGTCCCGGAGTTTAGTAACTCCACCAACAACACATGGAGTGGAGTTTAGTAACTCCACCAACATCACATGGTCAAGCCTACTTGTTTTGACCCCGCCCACAGATTGGGGCCACTTTTTTACTTTTTTTTTTCCAGGGCCACTTTAAATTCCCAGTCCGCCCCTTGGTGTGTTTGTATTTGTATGTGTATATAGTGTGTGCAGAGTTTATATGGTGCAGTGTTTATATATGTGTGTTATGCATATGTAGTGTTTGTGTGCTTATGTCTGTGCAAAGTATACATGGTATATGTGTATTCTGAAGAATAACATGGGGTATGTGGCCGACAGCAAGGGTTTAAGCGGCTCCATTTCTAAGTTCACATCAGGGGTCCTCTGAGGTCTTGTGATTGCCACTGATGGTAATGGAACACCGCTCTTCGATGACTTCATGGGGAGTGATGATCACAGCCAAGACTGTGGGAGTTAGCCCATCAGCCCTCTCCATACGCCCCTTGCCACACACTGATGTACGGTTATGTTGGTTTGAAGCACCTCTCACCACTGAAAATCAGCTGCTGCGCAGTCCGTCATTGCCACTGTCTGGATATACTAACAGAACCCTGCCAGCCTCTAAATACTAACATAGACTAACCGGGCAGTGCCATCCTGTATATACTAACATAGACCAACTAGGCAGTGCCAGTCTGTATATACTAACATAGACCAACTGGCAAGCGCCAGCCTGTATATACTAACAGAGACGGCACAGGGACACAACAGCACAGGGACACCCTGCATCATGTATAACCATAATGCTTGGATTATTTTCCTGTGTAAATGTTGGACCAGTGAAATCTTATCACCACACAGTCCATATCCCACAGACCTCAAAGATAAACCAACCTGTAAGACAACTCATACATTGCATTGAATTGGATTAAGCTATGATTAAGATGTTTTATTGAAACGCGTAGGCTTTGCCTGCAGACCGTTTTGTTTTTCTATCCATGTTTCCTATGTGGGATATCTCCCTATTTTTTTTAAAGCTGTACAAAATAAACCTTGAAGATTTTATGATACTGCATATAGAAGCTGGATCGTGTTTTTTCATATCTCCATATGGTGCCTTAGAGCGAAGGCTGAAATCCGTGCTGCTGCAGTTGTCTAAATTCCAACTATGGTGTCCAGGTGAGCTGACTTTTCCTCATCCATTGTTAAAGATAAACCAACCTGTACGACAACTCATACATTGCATTGAATTACATGATTTTGTATGAAACACTACACTACAAATTTTCACAGTGCAGCTCGATACAACATACAGAAGCTTATTATGTTTTTTTAAAGGAAACCTACCATCTCGGATCTACCTATTAAGGTATATATACGGTGGTAGGTTTGGCTTATAAATGCCATTGTAGCCCTTTTTAGGGCTAATCCTTTAGTGGCCACTGAGTTTGGAAAATTTTTATTGCCGTAATTTGCAAATTTGTAAAAGAGGCTTCTGAGGCAAGGATTAGCTGGAGCTGAAGTTACACGATGCAGCTACTCCACACCCCAGTAGCCTCTTTCGATTCTCATGCCATGTCATCTTCAGTGCGCAACTGCTGATAGCTGCGCACACTCCTCGGCACTCTGCATAGACTCTCTATGCAGAGCCAGGGGCTGTGTGTACTCTGCTCCAAAACCGGAGCTATTGAGCATGGAATTACAGGAATTGTGTCACACACCACCACCAGTCCACACACCACCATTTTGTGTTTGTTTTGGTTCTATGTCCTATAAAAATAAAGGAAGCAACATTTACTCTCTGCACCTCACGTGTACTATGTCTCCTTTTTTCTCCACTATGCTACAAATCACTGCAGTACAAAAGAAATGACAAAGCGGTCATGGTAGTCATCTCCTAAATATAACAATACAGAGATCCAAAACATAGAAGAAAGTTCAGCTGGCACTTTCCGTAGAAAATCAGCGCTTCCAGAGCAGGCACAATGCATTAGTCAGGCATTCCATACAGCAGCACTATCAGCGTTGCTCAGCAGAAATTAAGTCAGAGTCCCGATTGTATCTTTACACTACTGCATAACAATAGTGAGAGGGTTTTACAGCAATTAACTCTGCTGTTTGGGTCCAGAGGCTTATAGGACACATCTTTTGAGATGTTGAAATAATGTTTTTTTACCTTTTTATTCACATTCCATGACCCTAAACAGTTGTGACTTTTTAAAATTCTGATATATCATGTCTAATTGTCTGTTATTATTTAGCAGATTTAGTTGAAGCGCAGACAAAGACCAGTTTCACCATCAAATTATTGATAAGAATGCTCAATCAATCATTTAATTAACCAATGAGACACACCTACAAGGCATGTAATATAAGAAAAGAATACAATTACAAGGTTCAGGTCAAGAACATGGAGGGATGAAGTTTAGCTGTAATAGACAATACTTCAGCATGCGGGCCCTTTCACATTGGCGTTGTTGCTCAGCTTCCATTACGTATCCATTGCATTTTGTCTCCATTGTGTCTCAGCTTTTCTTCCGTTTTGTCCGCAAAAAATACTGATCAGTAAACTGACAATGGATCAGTGAAAACGCTTGTTGAAAACAATGTCTTTGAGAGGCAGCTGTGAAAATCACTGAACCACGGATGTGGAAAACAATTCCAATATGAAAGAGCCCTAGAAAGGTCAGGCTGGATCACCCGCAGCTGGCGCTAAGAGTGGGATTTTGAACAGGTGTCATTGCACTCGGTTCCAAGAATCATCTAAGATGACTAGCAACTGGTTTGTGAATAGAATTGGTACTGGGTGAGCAACAGTTACTACAATGTGAGAGTTTACTTCATGAGAGATAAACAACTTGCCTTGAGTTTAAAGAGATTTTCCAGTTCGCTATAATAATGCTTGACAAAGGCTTAATATATATAACTAATGGCCTTACAGGATAGGACATCCCATAGTGTATTCCAGCCATACTGTGGATGTAGCTATTTTTCACTTCAGTAAAAGCTGCGCCTGGAGTGTGGCCAGAGTGTCACACCTCAACAAGTGACCTATCCTATGGGTTGGAAATCATTAGTATAGCAAATCACTGGGACAATCCTTGTCAATAGCCTCTCACATAGCCAAATCAGTTCCCTACACTGTACTGAGGAGACCCAACCAGGTCGAAACAGTGCTGTCTACAGTTGGGAGTCTGTTCCTTATGGAATAGATATACTGGTTTGGCTTAATCCCACATCATGTTTTTAGACTTCTTGTAGGTCATACTTGATGTTAAGGGGGCTGCCTTTCAAGGTAGCAAAAGGAGGTATTGTTTTCCATTTAACACCTTGGAAAACTTATTTGCATTTTCCCAGGGTTCTGCAATAGAAATACTGTCTGGAGCCCTTATCTCTATAAAGATAACTAAAAGAAAGGGCAAAATAAGCATAAGATTTAGCGAGAACTAATGCCCTTTTGCCTATAATGTCAGTCCTTACAACTTGCACACATTTCAATATTTTATTGCAGGAATATTTTTTATTCCACCCTCAAAAATTTCACATCTGTATTCTTCTTTCTTGAAACCATTAGGTTCCTGGAGAAGTGGAAATATTTATGAATATAATTAAGAACTTAGTGTAGAATGTAGACACATAGCAATGGCCAAGAGCACATTGATAGAAAGCGAACGGATGACCACAGCATTGTTTTCAAGGTATTTCTCATTGACATATTCTACCATTGACATTATAGCAGTTGTAGTCTCCTCACAAGTGGGCTTTATCTGATCTTCAGGAAGAACAAATCCATAGGTACCATTGTCTCTTAGCTCAAAGGTATAAGAAAATTTTATTCCAATGTCAGTTGCCCAGTCACCAGATGAGCCAGAGTCAAAATAACCTACATTGCAAACAGATACATTTTAAAGATTAAAAATGGGATTGCAGAACATAATATGCATTCTATAAAGTGCAATAATCTCAGTAAACCCAAGGAGTTTGTTTAATGCCCAAACCCTGTTGGGTGAAATTTGATTAGTCCTTGCATCACAAATGCTTTACAATGCCATATCAACGCCCAACCTTCAAAATTTGGAGTTAATTGAATGTCTCTTATAATGAATCTGTCATCAGCTTATATCTCACTAAACTACCAGCACCCTAAGGTAGGATATGAAGTAGCTGTCTACAATTCTCTCTTTGATGTGAAATTTCACTTATTGCAATGTCTTGAGCAAATGAGCTGAATTGTAATTGTCATTTTTTTGGCTGAATTAGGCTGTAAGAATGGAGGGAGGGACATTCCTTTAGATGCCTTTATCTTTTTTTCTACTGGAGCTAGAACCCTAATTCTGGTATCATATTAAAGACAAGAATCTCTCCTCTGTGAGTCTATGAGCTATAGAACCAGAGATACTGGGCACATTTACTAAGAATGTAGGAAACTGCTCTAAAAGTGCTCTGCCTGTGTATAATGTGCCAGATTCATTAAAAAATTGCAACAGAAATCTTGAATCTTGGACCTGCACTGGCCAACAGAGTTCAACAATCTTTAATATAGGGCTTGTGACAGACTTTGCATGTTAATTTTGGCACATGGTCCGACTGAGCACTGGAATGTCCCCTAATTTTTGCCTCATGGTGCCGAGTGCAGCCGTGTCACAAAACAGTTGCGTGTGACACATTTGTGCAAGCAGTTTACGCTAGATAGAACATGCAAAGTTCGACAGAAAACTGGCGCAAAGCCCTTAGTAAATGTGCCCCACTGGGAGTTAAAACTACCCTGTTTCCCCTAAAATAGGACGTCCCCTGAAAATAAGACCTAGTAGAATTTTGTTCAAGCTTAGTAATATAAGGCCTCCCTTGAAAATAAGACCTAGCGGCAGTCAATGCAGCAGCTACCCCCATGTCACAAATGGGATACAAGCAGCTACCAGGACAAGAAGTGCTGACAAGAAAGGGATCATTGAAGAAAGTTCTATTGCTATTGTCACCAATAATTGTAATGGAATCACAATAAAGTCTGCATGAAATTCAGAGTTTGGAGAATTACAGTATAAGGATGTTATAGAATCTTTTGTCCAACAATTAATGTGAATTATTTTTCATGGAAATATAAGACATCCCCTGAAAATAAGACATAGCGCTAGTTTAGGAGCAAAAATTAATATAAGACAATTTCTTATTTTCAGGGAAACAGGGTAGTAGAGAATGCATGCTGCAAATAAAATCTTTAACTCCATGTATCTTAGGTTCTGCAGCTCAAAGGCTTAATGCTATTTGAAAGATGGGATTATTATTTGTATTGCAACATCAAAAGCATAGTTCTAGGTCAGCGGTGGCGAACCTATGGCACGCGCCCCATCCTCTCAACCACTGCCAGGTGTGGACAACCACTGTCCACACCTGGTTGTCATGGCTGTTAGCAGTATCGGAGCTGTGCTCCAATACTTCTAACAGCCATGACAGAGCAGGGCGCTGACACTGCCTGCTCTGTCACACTGATCACTGCAGCGCACAGGACGGTAAGCGTTCCCAGCACTGGCAGCGTAATGATGTCATTACGCTGCCAGCACTGGGCACCTTACTCCGTGTGCGCTGCAGTGATCATCCGGAGGAACGCGGAGTCTGAGGTGAGTTTATTTATTTTTTTTATTCAGGACATCCACAGTGCATAATATATCAGCAGGAAGGCTGATTTCCTGCCCGCTCCTCCCATAAAACTCTGCCTGCAACCGGCCCGAAACTCGCGGCACAAACTGTGCCCGCTACCACAAGCCCCCCCGGGCCCGGACCCCAGCCCGTTCTGCTCGCTATCGCAACCCCCCCTACTTATTTTGTCAAGGGTTTTTTAACTCCTAATCCCTTGTAAATACCATTTGGATTGGCTTATGGCTACCTCGTAAGAATATTTTTTTTCGTTTTTATGTTTCGTTACTGCGTTCCATTGGTGAGCTGTGGGTAAGGTGGGTAGTCGCAGGTCTTGGTCGAATGGTAGCCATGATGGTATGTCTATCGGTGGAATGCCTAGTGTTGGCCAGGCTGTTTTAAGATCTTCTGGTTTCCTGATCACTATTGGTTTCCCATCTTTTAGTATAGCTAGGCCGAATGGATATAGCCATCTGAATGGGAGATTAGCAGCTCTGAGTGCCTCTAATAGCGGCTTTAGCATTCTTCTCTTGTTCAGCGTTGCCGCCGCGTCTGTGTAGCGGAGTAGGCCGCAGACCACGTCTCTCGGCGGTTCTTCTCCTTTTGGCTTTGCTCTCAAAGCTCTATGTATTCTTTCAATATGTATTTGTTCCGCTCGCTCCTGGCCTAGGAGTTGAGAGAATATTTCTTTAGCCACTGCAGGAAGTGCTTCGTTTGCAAATGATCCAGGTAAGCCGCGTATGCGGATATTTTGTCTGCGACTGCGATTTTCCATGACCTCTGCTCTGCTGAGGACTTCATTTATAAGGTTATAGTGAATTGCTAGAGATTCTTGTACCTTAAAGTTAAAGTGTATCACTTCAGCCTGAGTGCTCTCTATTTGCTCCACTCGGTGCCCCAAATGTTTGATGTCTGTTTTAATTTCAGCTAAATCTTTAGCTATGGGGTTGAGGGCTTGAAATAGAATCTTTTTGATAAAACCCCTCGAGGCCGGTGCTACGGTACCTTCATCTCCGGTGTCGGAGTATTCCATTATGCTTTCTACATCTGAGTTCTCGTCTTTCATGCTTGCAGACGCTGTGTCCGGCACCATCTTGGCAGCGCGGGAAGGAGAGATGAGCTTTTTATGTAAGTATTTCTCCAGATCTACTTGCGTTTTCTTGGTTTTTGGGGTCACGGTAACGTCTCTGCCCTTCAAGCTCTTACCCATTTTTAGGGTGCTAGATATGTGCAGTTTGGGCCCCGAGACGAGCAGCACTAGGAGCACATAAACTATGCGGCCATCGCTGATCGCGGTCAAGCTCCACCCCCATGTGTTCTGATTTTGACCTTTTCACAATGTCATTTTATGTTTTAATGGAGATTTTGCACATTTTTATTCATTTAGTTTTTATAACTTTTTTAAACTATTTTATTCCTTCCACCATGGGACATGAATCATCTAATTTACCGATGTATTGCAGGGTACTAGCTCAGTCAGCCTATGGACACACTGAGCCTTTATGATCCTGTCACAGACAGGATCTTACAGGCACTATGCTGACTGCTAAGGTATAAAAATAGTATTGCATTGGTGGCAGGTAAATCCCCCCTCTCCCCCCAACTGCTACATAAGTTGTTCAGAGGTAGAGTAGTGGGGGATATTTTTCAAATATGGTGGTCTAGATTTAAACACCTTTGCATTACAGTCTATAATCTCATTTGCTCCAATATGCAGCATTCTGCCTGAAAGGCACTAATGAATAGATATATAAGTAATATACCTACCAGCATCTCATCTCCTTTACCTTATTAGATACCAAACAAACCATTATCATAGCATGGACAAATCCTTTCCTGACTTCTCAGAGGCAAAACGGACCCTGAAATGGTACACAATTTCATCCTCACTTAAAAACATATAAGTGGGAATATGGCGGATACTCTTCCCAGAGCTCTCCGCTCCATCCCCCACACATTGTAAATCCCTAACACCTTTCACCTATTCTCTTCTTTACTCTTAGGTCTTACTATGTACATTTGTCTGCGCAGCAATGACATATTCAAACCTGTTGCAGAGATGTATAGTCACAAAATCATTCCATGCGTGATCTGTATGCCATCCGTTTGTTGCAGATACGCCAAAAAGAACCCTGCAGGCTGATCAGTGATGTAATTGGCTTGTGAAACCCACTTAAAGGAAACCTACCACTTGGAAATGGTCATTCTGACCCACACTAACCTGCACATAAGGGTAGCTGAGATGTTGCAGGCACATATTTTGGTTACACAAATAACGAAATGGATGGATTATACAGTGCCTACAAGTAGTATTCAACCCCCTGCAGATTTAGCAGGTTTGATAAGAAGCAAATAAGTTAGCGCCTTCACACTTCAAACAAGAGCAGGATTTATTAACAGATTCATAAATCTTACAAACCAAAAAGTTATGTTGCTCAGTTAAATTTTAAACATAAAAGTATGGGTCAATTATTATTCAACCCCTCAAACCACCAGAATTCAGTTTGGTTCCCCCCTAAAGTATTAAGAAGTAGTTCAGGCACAAAGAACAATGAGCTTCACGTGTTTGGATTAATTATCTGTTTTTCCAGCCTTTTCTGACTATTTAAGACCCTCCCCAAACTTGTGAACAGCACTCATACATGGTCAACATGGGAAAGACAAAGGAGCATTCTAAGGCCATTAGAGACAAGATCATGGAGGGTCACAAGGCTGGCAAGGGGTACAAAACCCTTCCGGAGCATCATCTGGAAGTGGAAGGCTTATGGAACTACTGTTAGCCTTCCACGGCCTGGACAGCCTTTGAAAGTTTCCTCCCATGCAGAGGCCAGGTTTGTCCGAAGAGTCAAGGCTAACCCAAGGACAACAAGGGAGTAGCTCCGGGAAGATCTCATGGCAGTGGGGACATTGGTTTCAGTCAATACCATAAGTAATGTACTCCACCGCAATGGTCTCCGTTGCAGACGAGCACGTAAGGTACCTTTACTTTCAAAGCGTCATGTCAAGGCTCGTTTACAGTTTGCTCATGATCACTTGGAGGACTCTGAGACAGACTGGTTCAAGGTTCTCTGGTCTGATGAGACCAAGATCGAGATCTTTGGTTCCAACCACACACGTGACGTTTGGAGACTGGATGGCACTGCATACGACCCCAAGAATACCATCCCTATAGTCAAGCATGGTGGTGGCAGCATCATGCTGTGGGGCTGCTTCTCATCCAACGGACCTGGCCATCTGGTCCGCATCCATGGGAAGATGGATAGCATGGCCTACTTGGAGATTTTGGCCAAGAACCTCCGCTCCTCCATCAAGGATCTTAAGATCCATTTCATCTTCCAACAAGACAACGACCAAAAGCACACAGCCAAGAAAACCAAGGCCTGGTTCAAGAGGGAAACGGTGCATCGAACGCTGAGAAAAGTTTCTGTGCCTAATTACTTGTCAGTTATGCATTCCTACAACTCACAGGTTAACGCAGCATTATCAGTGTCTTAACATCAACATCTTATGGGAAAGATATGAAATTTGTCATTTTTTGAGTTAAGCGAGGCTGGTGAGAAATGATCATTTTCTATGCCTACATATTCAGTCCTACAGCAACAAGCACCACTGTTATCATTCAGGTTCAGTCAGGAGGCTAGAAGACTTTTGATGATGTCACCCTGGTCACATGATATTACCTTTTGGTGCTGAGAAGGCATGGGGAGGAGCTGCTGGATTCAGCCGAGGAGGCCACGCCCTGTCTGACTTGTTCTAGTATTGTCCATATGCAATAAAAAGTTTTAAAGTTGCTTTTATGGGGATCTGAGAGAAACAGTTTTTAGCTAAAAGAAGGGTGTCAGTTAATAGGGCTCTATGGGAACCTGCCACTAGCTGTTTTTGTGAAAACTATAGTGAAAGGTTCCCTTTAAATCACCTAGAACAGTGATGGCGAACCTTTTAGAGACAGAGTGCCCAAACTGCAACCCAAAACCTAATTACTTATCGCAAAGTGCCAGTACAGCAATTTAACCAGAAAACTGACGGTTTAGTTTAGAATCAATTTACACAGGACTGTCTGAGCTCGGATTACAGCAGTCCTATACACACTAAAACAACACTTTTACACCATTTTACATCACATAAAAGAGTAATAAAAAGTTAACAAAAGGTCACACAGTCCTCAAAATGGTAGCAATGAAAACAACGGCTCATTAAGCAAAAAAATCACACCTCCCCAGCTCCGTGCACTAAAGTTATTAGCGTCACAAGACGGCGAATCTATTTTCTTTTTCGTACACTGTTTTAATTATTGAAAAAGTATTAAAAACACAATAAAACCTACAAATCTGGTATCACTGTGATTTTACCGAACCAAAGAATAAAGGAGACAAATGATTTGGAGCGCACAGCGAAAGTATTAAAATCCAGCTTCCCAGTACACGACATGGAATAATAAATGAGAAGTAAAATATTTTACGCAAAAAATAAGCCCTCACACAGGTATATACAGTGCCTACAAGTAGTATTCAACCCCCTGCAGATTTAGCAGGTTTCATAAGAAGCAAATAAGTTAGAGCCTTCAAACTTCAGACAAGAGCAGGATTTATTAACAGATGCATAAATCTTACAAACCAAAGTTATGTTGCTCAGTTAAATTTTAATAAATTTTAAACATAAAAGTGTGGGTCAATTATTATTCAACCCCTCAAACCACCAGAATTCTGTTTGGTTCCCCTAAAGTATTAAGAAGTAGTTCAGGCAAAGAACAATGAGCTTCACATGTTTGGATTAATTATTTGTTTTTCCAGCCTTTTCTTACTATTTAAGACCCTCCCCAAACTTGTGAACAGCACTCATACATGGTCAACATGGGAAAGACAAAGGAGCATTTCAAGGCCATTAGAGACAAGATCGTGGAGGGTCACAAGGCTGGCAAGGGGTACAAAACCCTTTCCAAGGAGTTGGGCCTACCTGTCTCCACTGTTGGGAGCATCATCCGGAAGTGGAAGGCTTATGGAACTACTGTTAGCCTTCCACAGCCTGGACAGCCTTTGAAAGTTTCCTCCCGTGCCCAGGCCAGGCTTGTCCGAAGAGTCAAGGCTAACCCAAGGACAACAAGGAAGGAGCTCCGGGAAGATCTCATGGCAGTGAGGACATTGGTTTCAGTCAATACCATAAGTAACGTACTCCACCGCAATGGTCTCCGTTCCAGACGAGCACGTAAGGTACCTTTACTTTAAAAGCGTCATGTCAAGGCTGGTTTACAGTTTGCTCATGATCACTTGGAGGACTCTGAGACAGACTGGTTCAAGGTTCTCTGTTCTGATGAGACCAAGATCGAGATCTTTGGTGCCAACCACACACGTGACGTTTGGAGACTGGATGGCACTGCATGCGACCCCAAGAATACCATCCCTACAGTCAAGCATGGTGGTGGCAGCATCATGCTGCGGGGCTGCTTCTCAGCTAAGGGGCCTGGCCATCTGGTCCGCATCCATGGGAAGATGGATAGCACGGCCTACTTGGATATTTTGGCCAAGAACCTCCGCTCCTCCATCAAGGATCTTAAGATGCGTCATCATTTCAACTTCCAACAAGACAACGACCCAAAGCACACAGCCAAGAAAACCAAGGCCTGGTTCAAGAGGGAAAAAATCAAGGTGTTTCAGTGGCCTAGTCAGTCTCCTGACCTTAACCCAATTGAAAACTTGTGGAAAGAGCTCAAGATTAAAGTCCACATGAGACACGCAAAGAACCTAGATAACTTGGAGAAGATCTGCATGGAGGAGTGGGCCAAGATAACTCCAGAGACCTGTGCCGGCCTGATCAGATCTTATAAAAGACGATTATTAGCTGTAATTGCAAACAATGGTTATTCCACAAATTATTAAACCTAGGGGTTGAATAATAATTGACCGCCACTTTGTCACCAAATAATGATTTTCTCATAAATGCAAAACATACCACCAAACATTTGTTAACTAACCATAAGTACAATGTGTCACGATTTCAAATCACTTGGATTTGTAAAGCGTTCAAAGGTTATAACCACTAGTGACACAGGGCAGATTTGAAAAAATGGGCCGTGTCAGGAAGGTGAAAGTGACTTCGGCTGTAAGGGGTTAAAAAAGAAGCTTTATGTTCTGCGTAAGGAGGTAGTATGAGTCTCTTTCGCGAGCGTGAATATGTTGATTAGAGTCATCTATAAAACAGTCCCGAGTTTAGTAACTCCACCAAAACACATGGAGTGGAGTTTAGTAACTCCAACAAATCACATGTCAAGCTACTTGTTTGACCCCGCCCACGTTGGGGCCACTTTTTATATTTTTTTTTTACAGGCCACTTTAAATTCCCAGTCCGCCCCGTGGGTGTTTGTATTTGTATGTGTATATAGTGTGGCAGAGTTTATCTGGTGCAGTGTTTATAATGTGTGTTATGTATGTGTGTTTGTTGTGCTTATGTCTGTGCAAAGTATACATGGTATATGGCATTCGCGAAGAAAAATGGGGTATGTGGCCAACAGCGAGGGTTAAGCGGCTCCATTTCTAAGTTCACATCAGGGGTCCTTGAGGTCTTGTGATTGCCACTGATGGTAATGGAACACCGCTCTTCGATGACTTCATGGGGAGTGATGATCACAGCAAGACTGTGGGAGTTTAGCCCAAAGCCCTCTCATACGCCCCTTGCCACACACTGATTTACGGTTATGTGGTTTGAAGCACTTCACACATGAAAATCAGCTGCTGAGCAGTCCGTCATTGCCAATGTCTGGATATACTAACAGAACCTGCCAGCCCTAAATACTAACATAGAAAAACCGGGCAGTGCCATCCTGTATATACAACATAGACCAACTAGGCAGTGCCAGTCTGTATATACAACATAACCAACTGGCAAGCGCCAGCCTGTATATACTAACAGAGACGGCACAGGGACACAACGCACAGGACACCCTGCATCATGTATAAACATAATGCTTGGATTATTTTCCTGTGTAAATGTTGGACCAGTGAAACTTATCACACACAGTCCATATCCCACAGACCTCAAAGATAAACCAACCTGTAAGACAAACTCATAAATGCATGAATTGGATTAAGCCATGATAAGATGTTTTATTGAAACAGCGTAGGTTTGCCTGCAGACCGTTTTGTTTTCTATCCATGTTTCTATGTGGGATATTCCCTATTTTTTTTAAAGCTGTACAAAATAAACCTTGAAGATTTATGATAATGCATAAGAAGCTGGATCGGTGTTTTTCATTCTCCATATGGTTGCCTTAGAGCGAAGGCTGAAATCCGTGCTGCTGCAGTTGTCTAAATTCCAACTATTGGTGTCAGGGGAGCTGAATTTTCCTCATACCATTGTTAAGATAAACAACTGTACGACAACTCATACATTGCATTGAATTACATGATTTTGTATGAAAACACTACACTACAAATTTTCACAGTGCAGCTCGATACAACATACAGAAGCTTATTATGTTTTTTTAAGGAACCACTACCATCTCGGCTACCTATTAAGGTATAATACGGTGGTAGGTTTGGTTATAAATGCCATTGTAGCCCTTTTAGGCTGAATCCTTTGTGGCCACTGAGTTTGGAAAATTTTTATTGCCGTTATTGCAAATTTGTAAAGAGGCTTCTGAGGCAAGGATTAGTGGAGCTGAAGTTACACGACGCAGCTATTCCACACCCCAGGTCAGCCTCTTTCGATTATTGCCATGTCATCTTCAGTGCGAAACTGCTGATAGCTGCGCCACTCCTCGGCACTCTGCATAGACTCTCTATGCCGAGCCAGGGGCGTTGTTGTACTCTGCTCCAAACAGGAGCTATTGAGAATGGAATTACAGGAATTGTGTCACACACCACCAGTCCCACACACCACCATTTTGTGTTGTTTTGGTTCTATTGTACCTATAAAAATAAGAAGCAACATTTACTCTCTGCACCTCACGTGTACTATGTCTCCTTTTTCTCCACTATCTACAAATCACTGCAGTACAAAAGAAATGACAAAGCGGGTCATGGGTAGTCATCTCCTACATATAACAATACAGAGACCAAAACAAGAAGAAAGTTTCAGCTGGCACTTTCCGTAGAAAATCACGCTTCAGAGCAGGCACATGCATTAGTCAGGCATTCCATACAGCAGCATATCAGCGTTGACCTCAGCAGAAATTAAGTCAGAGTTCCCGATGTATCTTTACACTATGCATAACAATAGTGGAGGGTTTTACAGCAATTAACTCTGCTGTTTGGGTCCAGAGGCTTATAGGACAATCTTTGAGATGTTTGAAATAATGTTTTTTTAACTTTTATTACATTCATGACTAAACAGTTGTGACTTTTTAAAATTCTGTATATCAGTCTATTGTCTGTTATTATTTTGCAGATTTAGTTGAAGCGCAGGCAAAGACCAGTTTCACATAAATTATTGATAAGAATGCTCAATCAATCATTTAATTAACCAATGAGACACACCTACAAGGCATGTAATATAAGAAAAGAATAAAAATTACAAGGTTCAGGTCAAAAGAAACATGAGGGATGAAGTTTAGCGTAATAGACAATCTTCAGCATGCGGGCCCTTTCATTGCGTTGTTGCTCAGCTTCATTGATATCCGTTGCATTTTGTCTCCATTGTGTCTCAGCTTTTCTTCCGTTTTGTCCGAAAAAAAAATACTGATCAGTGAACTGACAATGGATGTGAAAAACGCTTGTTGAAAACAATGTCTTTGAGAGGCAGCTGTGTGAAAATCACTGAACCACGGATGTGGAAAACAATTCCAATATGAAAGAGCCCTAGAAAGGTCAGGCTGGATCACCCCGCAGCTGGCGCTAAGAGTGGGATTTTGAACAGGTGTCCTTGCACTCGGTTCCAAGAATCATCTAAGATGACTAGCAACTGGTTTGTGAATAGAATTGGTTACCTGGGTGAAGCAAGTTACTACAATGTGAGAGTTTACTTCATTAGAGATAAACAACTTGCCTTGAGTTTAAAAGGATTTTCCAGTTCGCTTATATGCTTGACAAGGCTTAATTATATATAACTAATGGCCTTACAGGATAGGACATCCCATAGTGATTCAGCAATACTGTGGATGTGAGCTATGTTTTCACTTCAGTTAAAAGCTGCGCCTGGAGTGTGGCAAGAGGTCACACCTCAACAAGGACCTATCTATGGGTTTGGAAATCATTAGTATAGCAAATCACTGGGAACAATCCTTGTCAATAGCCTCTCACATAGCCAAATCATGTCCTACAACTGTACTGAGGAGACCCAACCAGGTCGAAACAGTGCTGTCTACATTGGGAGAGTCGTTATTTGGAATAGATATACTGGTTTGGCTTAATCCCACATGTTTTTAGACTCTGTAGGTCATACATTGATGTTTAAGGGGGCTGCCTTTCAAGGTAGCAAAAAGGAGGTATTGTTTTCATTTAACACCTTGAAAACTTATTTGCATTTCCAGGGTGTTTGCAATAGAAATACTGTCTGGAGCCCTATCTCTATAAGATAACTAAGAAAGGGCAAAATAAGCATAAGATTTAGCGAGAACTAATGCCCTTTTGCCTATAATGTCAGTCCTTACAACTTGCACATTCAATATTTTATTGCAGGAATATTTTTTATTCCACCTCAAAAATTTCACATCTGTATTTCTTTCTGAAACCATTAGGTTCCTGGAGAAGTGGAAATATTTATGAATATAATTAAGAACATTAGTGTAGAATGTAGACACATAGCAATGGCCAAGAGCACATGATAGAAAGCGAACGGGGATGACCACAGCATTGTTTTCAAGGGATTTCTCATTGACATATTCTACCATTGACATTATAGCAGTTGTAGTCTCCTCACAAGTGGGCTTTATTGATCTTCAGGAAGAACAAATCCATAGGTTACCATTGTTCTTAGCTCAAAGGTATAAGAAAATTTTATTCCAATGTCAGTTGCCCAGTCACAGCAATGAGCCAGAGTCAAAATAAACTATGCAAACCAGATACATTTTAAAGATTAAAATGGGATGCATGAACATAAATAGCATTCTATAAAGTGCAAAATCTCAGTAAACCAGGAGTTTGTTTAATGCCCAAACCCTGTTGGGTGAAATTTGATTAGTCCTTGCATCACAAATGCTTACATGCCATATCAACGCCCAACCTTCAAAATTGGGAGTTAATTGAATGTCTCTTATAATGAATCTGTCATCAGCTTAATCTCACTAAACTACCAGCACCCTAAGGTAGGATATGAAGTACTGTCTACAATTCTCTCTTTGATGTGAAATTTCACTTATTGCAAGTCTTGAGCAAATGAGCGAATTGTAATTGTCATTTTTGTTGATGAATTAGGCTGTAAGAATGGAGGGAGGGACATTCTTTAGATGCCTTTATCTTTTTTCTACTGGAGCTAGAACCCTAATTCTGGTATCATATTAAAGACAAGAATCTCTCCTCTGGGAGTCTATGAGCTATAGAACCAGAGATACTGGGCACATTTACTACGAATGTAGGAAACTGCTCTAAAAGTGCCTTGCCTGTGTATTAATGTGCCAGATTCATTAAAAAATTGCAACAGAAATCTTGAATCTTGGACCTGCACTGGCCAACAAGAGTTCAACAATCTTTAATATAGGGCTTGTGACGACTTTGCATGTTAATTTTGGCACATGGTCGATCTGAGCATCGGAAGTCCCCTAATTTTTGCCTCATGGTGCCGAGTGCAGCGTTGTCACAAAACAGTTGCGTGTGACACATTTGGCAGCAGCAGTTTACGCTAGATAGAAATGCAAAGTTCGACAGAAAAACTGGCGCAAAGCCCTTAGTAAATGTGCCCCACGGGAGTTACAAACTACCCTGTTTCCCCTAAAATAGGAGTCCCCTGAAAATAAGAACTAGTAGAATTTTGTTCAAGCTTAGTAATATAAGGCTCCTTGAAAATAAGACCTAGCGGCAGTCAATGCAGCAGCTACCCCATGTCACAAATGGGGATAAGCAGCTACTGGACAAGAAGTGCTGACAAGAAGGGGATCATTGAAGAAAGTTCTATTGTTGTCAACATATATTGTAATGGAATCACAATAAAGTCTGCATGAAATTCAGAGTTTGGAGAGTTACAGTATAAGGTGTATAGAAGTGAATCTTTTGTCCAACAATTAATGTGAATTATTTTTCATGGAAATATAAGACAATCCCCTGAAATAAGACATAGCGCTAGTTTAGGAGCAAAAATAATAAAGACACTTTCTTATTTTCAGGGAACACAGTGGTAGTAGAGAATGCATGTGCAAATAAAATCTTTAACTCCATGTATCTTAGGTTCTGCAGCTCAAAGGCTTAATGCTATTTGAAAGATGGGATTATTTGTATTGCAACATCAAAAGCATAGTTCTAGGTCAGCGTTGGCGAACTATGGCACGCGCCCCATCCTCTCAACCACTGCAGGTGGGACAACCACTGTCCACACTGGTGTCATGGCTGTAGCAGTATCGAGCTGTGCTCCAATACTTCTAACAGCCATGACAGAGCAGGGCGCTGACACTGCTGATTGTCACACTGATCACTGCGCGCACAGGACGGTAAGCGTTCCCAGCACTGGCAGCGTAATGATGGTCATACGCTTGCCAGCACTGGGCACCCTACTCCGTGTGCGCTGCAGTGATCATCCGAGGAACGCGGAGTTGAGGTGAGTTATTTATTTTTTTTATTCAGGACATCCACAGTGCAAATTATCAGCAGGAAGGCTGATTTCTGCCCGCTCCTCCATAAAACTCTGCTCTGCAACCGGCCCGAAACATGCGGCAAAACTGTGCCCTGCACCCACAAGCCCCCCCGGCCGGACCCCAGCCCGTTTGCCGCTATCGCAACCCCCGCCACTACTGAATTCGCTCGCTCCCCTGAACTCTTGCTCGCTTCACTACCCCCCCCTGCTCACTCCGGTCCATTTCTCCCCTGCCCCCACATAATCCCCTCAAATGGGACTATGCACTTTAACCCCGCCCGTACTGCAGATGCTGCATTACCCCCCAACGCCTAACTCATGGCCGCACGCCCACCCTCTGGCCATCACCCTATCTGACCCCCCCCCCCCCTGGGACAAAGACACCTGAACTTCTGCCCGCCAGCATGGCTGCCACCTGGACAACCAAAGAGTAAGAAACATAGTATTTTCTATGTATGTATTTATGTATAGAGATATATATGTATATTTATATGTGCATTTATACAGTGCCTACAAGTAGTATTCAACCCCCTGCAGATTTAGCAGGTTGATAAGAAGCAAATAAGTTAGAGCCTTCAAACTTCAAACAAGAGCCGGATTTAAACAGATGCATAAATCTTACAAACCAAAAGTTATGTGGCCTAGTTATATTTAATAAATTAACACTAAAAGTGTCGCAATTATTATCAACTCCCTCGGTTTATAATTTGTGGAATAAACCATTGTGCAATTACAGCTTAATAATCGTCTTTATAAGATCTGATCAGGCCGGCACAGGTCTCTGGAGTATCTTGGCCCACTCCTCCATGCAGATCTTCTCCAAGTTATCTAGGTCTTTGCGTTCTCATGTGGACTTTAATCTGAGCTCCTTCCACAAGTTTTCAATTGGGTTAAGGTCAGGAGAATGACTAGGCCACTGAAACACCTTGATTTTTTCCTCTGAACCAGGCCTGGTTTTGGCTGTGTGCTTTGGGTGTTGTCTTGTGGAAGTTGAAATGATGAAGCATCTTAAGATCCTTGATGGAGGAGCGGAGGTTCTTGGCAAAAATCCAGATGGGGCTATCCATCTTCCCATGGATGCGGACCAGCTGGCCAGGCCCTTAGCTGGAAGAGAGCCCGCAGCATGATGCTGCCACCCACAAGCTTGACTGTAGGGATGGTATTCTTGGGGTCGCATGCAGTGCCATCCAGTCTCCAAACGCACGTTGTGGTTGGCACCAAAGATCTGATCTTGGTCTCATCAGAACAGAGAACCTTGAACCAGTCTTTCAGAGTCCTCCAAGTGATCATGAGCAAACTGTAAACCAGCTTGACAATGACGTCTTTAAAGTAAAGGTACTTACGTGCTCGTCTGGAACGGAGACCATTGCGGTGGAGTACGTTGACTTATGGTATTGACTGAAACCAATGTCCTCACTGCCATGAGATCTTCCCGGAGCTCTTCCTTGTTGTCCTTGGGTTAGCCTTGCTCTTCGGTCAAGCCTGGCCTGGGCACGGGAGGAAAACTTCAAAGGCTGTCCAGGCTGTGGAAGGAACAGTAGTTCCATAAGCCTTCCACTTCCGGATTGAGCCTCCAACAGTGGAGACGGTAGCCCAACTCCTTGGAAAGGGTTTTGTTACCCCTTGCCAGCCTTGTGAACCTCCACGATCTTGTCTCTAATGGCTTGAAATGCTCCTTTGTCTTTCCCATGGTTGACCATGTATGAGTGCTGTTCACAAGTTTGGGGAGGGTCTTAAATAGTAGAAAAGGCTGGAAAAACAAATAATTATCCAAAACATGTGAAGCGTCATTGTTCTTTGCCTGAACTACTTCTAATACTTAGGGAACCAAACAGAATTCTGGTGGTTTGAGGGGTTGAATAATAATTGACCCACACTTTTATGTTTTAAATTTATTAAAATTAACTGAGCAACATAACTTTGGTTTGTAAGATTTAGCATCTGTTAATAAATCCTGCTTTGTCTGAGTTTGAAGGCTCTAATATTTGCTTCTTATGAAACCTGCTAAATCTGCAGGGGGTTGAATACTACTTGTAGGCACTGTATATACCTGTGTGAGGGCTTATTTTTTGCGTAAAATTATTATTCTCATTTATATTCCATGTCGTGTACTGGGGCAGCTGGATTTTAATACTTTCGCTGTGCGCTCCAAATCATTTGTCTCCTTTATTCTTTGGTTCGGTAAAATCACAGTGATACCAGATTTGTAGGTTTATGTGTTTTAATACTTTTTCAATAATTAAAACAGTGTACGAAAAAGAAAATAGATTCGCCGTTTGTGACGCTAATACTTTAGGCACGAGCTGGGGAGTGTGATTTTTTTGCTTAATGAGCCGTGTTTTCATTGCCATTTGAGGACTGTGTGACCTTTTGTTAATTTTTATTACTCTTTTATGTGAGTAAATGGTGTAAAAGTGTTGTTTAGTGTGTATAGGCTGCTGTAATCCGAGCTCAGACAGGTCCTGTGTAATTGATTTAAATAAACGTCGTTTTGGGTTAATTGCGTGTACTGGCAATTTGCGATAAGTAATTAGGTTTGGGTTTGCAGTTTGGCACTCTGTCTCTAAAGGTTTCGCCATCACTGTTCTAGGTGATTTAAAGGGAACCTTTACTATGTTTTCACAAAAACAGTAGTGGCAGGTTTCCCATGAGCCTATAACTGACACCTTCTTTAGCTAAAAACTGTTTCTCTCGAGCCCATAAAAGCAACTTAAAACTTTTATTGCATCATGGACAATACTAGAACCATAGACAGGCGTGGCCTCTCGGTGAAATCCGAGCAGCTCCTCCCCATGCTTCTCAGCACCAAAAAGGTAATATCATGTGCCAGGGGTGACTCATCAAAGTTTCTAGCCTCCTGACTGACTAGAATGATAACAGTGTGCTTGGTGCTGTGTAGGATGAATATGGTAGGCATAGAAAATGATCATTTCTCACAAGCTCGCTTAACTCAAAAAATGACCAATTTCATATACTTTTCCCATAAGATTGATTAGAGATGAGCGAACACTAAAATGCTCGGGGGACTCGTTATTCGAGAGAACTTCCCGATGCTCGATGCTGTCTCGAATAACGAACCCCATTGAAGTCAATGGGAGACTCGAGGATTTTTCAGGGGACCAAGGCTCTGCACAGGGAAGCTTGGCCAAACCCTGGGAACCTCAGAAAAGGATGGAACACACAAGGAAATGGACAGGAAACAGCAGGGGCAGCATGATGGATGCCTCTGGGCTGCCTATCGCACCATTATGCCAAAATTATGGGCAACAGCATGGCCATGACAGAGTGACAGAATGAAGCTAGTAGCATCAAAACATCCAATAATTGACCCTGACACTATAGGGGACGGCATGCAGAGGGTCAGCGGCAGCAGGCTAGAGAGTGGCATGGCGACATACCCTAATTGGACTCAGGCTTCAAACCAAGGGTGTCAGAGAGGAACCAAGGAGGTGAGCAAGAAGCGCTCAAATATATCGGTAATCATGATAAAGTTTGTCAGTATATTTGTGATTACACAGCAGGCGTGGCGCAAGTTAACTGGAAGCCATAAAACAACCCAACTTCTGCCTGACACAGTCGTTTGAGAAGGGGACCATGTATGCTTACAGTTCATGCCAGTCGCTGCACTGGCTGCCAGTCTCCTTTCGAATACAGTTTAAATAATAATAACCCTCATCCATAAGCTCTGTATAATGCTGCACCCCCTACCTCTCCTCTCTATAGTCAGTTATTGCCCAACCCGTTTGCTCTTAGATCCGCCAGTGATCTTAGATTAAATCTGACCCTAGTGCGGACCCTCACTCGCGTCTTCAAGGTCTTCTCTAGAGTGCACCATTCTAGGATGCTCTGCCCGGGATATCAGACTATACCTAACTCCAAGTTTCACGTGTCTAAAACCATTTCTTAGGCAAGAGCCTATAACACTCATTAACTGCATGAAGTTTTAACTCTCTCTACAACCGTCCTGTGTCGTCCTCCCATCTGTTATCCAGCAAACCAACAGGACAAGATTCTCTGCAGTCCATTCACCCTGGACTGGTATATAAGATGACGGCTGAGTGGTTTTCACAGCGACAGCAATTCCATTATTTATTTTTTTCTATTCCTCAAGAAGAATGGCTGCCATTAAATATTCTTTACCTCGTGTTACCCATCATCTTCATAAACCGTAAGCCTCGGGCGCAGGGACACCTCACTCCGTTGTTCCATACCAATGTTGTGCTCTGTTACATTAAATTTGTATTTGTTTCCTATGATTTGTAAAGCGCGTACAGAATAGATGACGTATATAAATAAAGATTATTATTATTATATTTGGAGGCATGTGAACTAGTAGTAGATAAAGGTGCTGCAACTATGTAGTTGGATCTTGGGATGAGCTGGCGCTCTGCCGCCGGCGAGCTTTCGCAATCAAGCCCCTGTCTCTAGCTACTCCCAACAGCACTTCTAAGAACTTGGTATAAGATCAGTTAGTAGCGTCTTATAAGTTTAGATATGCGGGTGAGGGGAAGGTAAACAGATGCGCAAAGCGCTGAAATAAATCCCCTCAAATGGTAAAAGTTTGCAGTATATTTTGTGGATTACACAGCGGTGGCGACAAGTTAACAACTTGATGTGGATGCCCTGTATAGTATTGGGGGTGTGCCTTTTATCGCCTAGCTCAGATTTCCGCACAGCCTGCGTCGCTTAACGACGGCATGCTGCTGTGCCTAGAGCTACCGAAGTGATGGCGCATGCCAGGATGGTAATTCGAGGAAGGTGGTGGAGGAGGGGGTAGGAGAGAGGATAGTAGGCCTTGAGACCTGGACGAGGTAGCCCCCATATCTCTGCGTCGGCAGTATATAACCAGCCCAGGGTCAGAATCAGGGTCCCAGCCTGCCCACCAAGTTAAGGAGTGTAGAGTGAGTTCTATAAGTTTGGGATATGGCGGGTGAGGGGAATGAAACAATGCGCAGAAAGCGCTGATGGGCATGGAGCTGGGGCAGCTCAGCTGACCGCGAGCTTATGCAATCCAAGACCCCTGTTCTAGCTACTCCAACAAACAGCACTTCTAAGACCTTTTGTATAATCAAGTGAGTAGCGTTTCCTTATAAGTTTAGGATATGCAGGGTGAGGGGAATGTAAAACCAGATGCGCAAGAAAGCGCTTGAAAGCAATATCCCTAAATGGTAAAAGTTTGCCAGTATATGTTTGTGGATAACACAGCAGGGTGGCGCAAGTTAACAATTTGAGTGGAATCATGAAAAAAACCAAATTCTGCCTGACACACTAGTTTGATAAAGGGACGAGTATGGAGGGCAAGCTATATGGACGACTTTGGAGTTGGTTTAGCAATGGAGACAACGTGTGGAGGCTGCTATGGAGACAATTTAATTTGGATTAGTGCCTGTATGTGGCAGTCCCAAAAATTTTTCAAACCAGAGGAGCAGGGTAGGTGGCCCCTCCAGTAAAATGGAATAGATTGAAGCCTGTAGGTGGCAGTCCCAAAAATTTTCTAAACCAGAGAGAGCAGGTAGGTGGCCCCGCAAGTAAAATGGAATAGATTGAGTGCCTGTATGTGGCAGTCCCAAAAAATTTTCAAACCAAAGAGGAGACGGTAGGTGGCCCTCCAGAAAATGGATAGATTGAGTGCCGTATGTGGCAAGTCCCAAAATTTTTCAAACCAGAGGAGCAGGTAGGTGGCCTCCAGTAAAATGGAATAGATTGAGTGCCTGTATGTGGCAGTCCAAAAAGTTTTCAAAACCAGAGGAGCAGGTAGGTGGCCTGAGTAAAGGAATAGATTGAGTGCCTGTATGTGGCAGTCCCAAAAATTTTTACAAACCAGAGAGAGGGTAGGTGGCCCTCCAGAAAAATGGAATAGATTAGTGCACTGTATGTGGCACTCACAAAATGTTTCAAACGAGGACCGGGTAGGTGGCCTCCAGAAAAATTAAATGCAATGAAAGACATAGCAAGAGCAGGGCCCTGTCAAAAAATAGCCATTTTCCTCTGCTTTACTGTACAAAGAGGAGAGAAGGAGGAGGAAAATGAGGGGGAGGAGGGGTGGATCAATTATTCAGGTTGAGCTTCCTTCACCTGGTGGAGATTGGAAATTCTGAGAAATCCAGCCTTTATTCATTTTAAAAGCGTAAGCTGTCAGCGCTGTAGTCGACAGGCGGTACGCTTATCGGTGATGATGCACCAGACTGCCATGAAAACCCGCTCGGACAAGACGCTAGCGGCAGGGCAGGACAAGAAACTCAAGCGACAGCGCCATGCGTGCCACATGTCCAGCTTGAAACCCAGTAGTTGTAGGGAGTGTGTGATCATTTAGGGACGATGGTATGTATGGTCAGCTACGTACTCCCTCACCATCTTTCTGTAAAGATCAGCCCTACTCTGCGCGAGGACTGGGGACAGGTGACAGTGTCTGCTGTGGGGTGATAAGCTGGCAAAAGCCTTGTAAAGCGTACCCTGCCGTGCTGGAAAGCTGCCTGCTCGCTACTCTCCCTCGCTACTTGTCCGCGAACTACGCATGCCGCTAGCGCTTTGTCAGAGGGAAATACTGTTTCAGCTTGTGCACCAGGGCCTGCTGGTATTCATGCATTCTCACACCCTTTCCTTCTGCAGGGATGAGAGTGGGAAGATTTTGCTTGTACCGTGGGTCCAGGGAGGAGTGAACACCCAGTAACGGTGCTTGGAATATAAATTCTTTGAACGCGAGGGTCACGGGATAGGGCAGCCTAGCATGAAATCTGCCATATGCGCCAGAGTACCAACGCGTAAGAATTCACTCCCTCACTGGCCTGACTGTCCATTTCCTCCTCTCCAACTCCTCCAACTCCTCTTCTTCTGCCCATACACGCTGAACCGTAAGGACTCAACAATGGTCCCCTCTTGTGTCTCGCCAACTTCTCCTCCTCTTCACTCCTCATACTCCTCCACCTCCACCTCCTACAATGGCTGAGAAACAGACCTGTAGGGTCTTGCTTGGTATCACAAGGGAATATTCTTCCCCTGTCTCTTGTGACGAGCGCCAAGCTTCCGACTTCATGCTACCAGAGAGTTTTTCAACAGCCAAGCAGCGGATGGTGAGGCTGCATGATGGCGGCAATCGCCAATGACATCTGTGTTGACTCCTCAAAGTTACTCAGCACCTGACAGATATCGACATCCACGTCCCACTCCTATGTAGACTGTGAGGAAGCTGACTGACATGACTACCAGTTCTGTGGAGTGACATCTGGCAGTCTACAATCGCTCTGCGCTGCTGCTGTAAACTCTGGTAACATGGTCAGTGTTGAATTCCACCTCGTGGGCACGTCGCCACAACAGTCGGGTGAGCGAGGGCAGGGGTTGACGGCGCGTGCGTGCCTGGAGTGGCAGAATCTGGTGGACTTCCTGAAATGCGAACAGATGCGGCGCACCTTCGTGAGCAAATCAGACAGATTGGGGATGCTTGAGGAAACGCTGTGAACTATCAGATTTAACACATGGGCACAGGCATGGCCACATGTGGTCAGTCTGCCGGAGTTCGCAGAGCCGCCACCAGGTTACGGCCGTTGTCATCAACACAACCATCCCGGCTGAGGTTCAGCGGTGCAGCCACAGATCAGTTGCGCCGTGATGCATGTAATAGCTCTTGGGCGGTGTGGCCGTTTTGTCGCTAGGCTCAGCAGTTTGGCACCGCTGCTGTCGCTTAGCGACGGCACTGCTGCTGTGCCTAGAGTACCGATGATGGCGCCGTGCCCACGGATGGAGTTCGGAGGAGGAGGTGAGGAGGGGTGGAGGAGGAGGAGGCATAGTAGGCCTGAAACACCTGGGACCGAGGTGGACACGCAATCTCGCGCGCTCGGCAGTATATGAGCAGCCCAGGGTCAGACCTCGGTCCCAGCCTCCACCAAGTTAACCCAAGTGTGCCGTCAGCGATATATAGTGGCCCTGCCCGCGGCAGCACTCGTCCACGTGTACCGTGGTCAGGGTGGGACCTTGTCAAGAAACGGCGTGGGTCAGGGCACGGATGATGTTGTCTGACACGTGCTGGTGCAGGTGCTGGGACGGCACATCGGGAAAAGTAGTGGCGGCTGGGGACCGAATACCGAGGGCGGCCGCCGCCATGAGGTTGCGAAAGGCCCTCGGTTCTACTAGCCCATAGGGCAGCATCTCCAGGCTAAGCAATCTGGAGATGTGCACATTAAGGGCTTGCGAGCGGGTGGGTTGCACTATATTTTGGTTTCCGCTCCAGCGTCTGGGGTATGGAGAGCTGAACGCTGTGGTGGATGCTGTGGAGGATCGTGGAGGCGACGATGGGTTTTTGTGCAGGGTCCTGGGCAGGGGGCTGACTAGCAGCTGACACAGGGAAGGAGCAGTGGTGTGCACGGCCGGGAGGTGAACGGGCTTGTTGCCACTGAGTGGGGGGGGTTTAGCATTAATGCCTGCGGCATACTGGTGGTAGTTAAGCTAGTGTGTGGAACACCCTGACTGAGACCGGTTGGCAAATGTTGACAACACAGTCCGTGGTCATCCGGTGTGTTCCTTAAAGAACCTCCAGACTTCTGAAGATCTAGCCCTCGGCAAGAGCCCTCTGCCACGGGGCTTCACAGTTGAAATTTGGCGCTGATGCACCAGCTCTGGCCTGCCTCTCCGTCTGGCCACACACTGCCCTTCCAACCTGTTCTGGTCGAGGACTCTCTCCGTCTAGAAGCACTGTTGTTCACCCGGCCTCTCAACCCAGCTTGGGTATGTCACACTATATCCATTCGACTCAGTCTGCTCCCCCCTCGGACTTCCTGCCCTGAAACAACTTCCCACTGTCTGACAACCGTGTTCCTCATCGTCGGACACCTCTTACACACTTCCACAATCAAGAAGGTCATCATCACCCACAGACTGTGACTGGTGGAAAACTGGGCATGCGAAAATTGCTAAGCAGCAACCGGACAAGTGGTTCGTGACTGTGGGAAGGGTCCAGAAAACAGTTCTCAGAGTATGCCGGTTCAAATGCCAATTTTCCTGGGAGGGGGGCAGACTGGGGGGGGAGGAGGCTGAGGTGCAGGAGCTGGAGGAGTGGCGATTTCGGTGACAGGGTGTGGACTGCGTGGAAGACTGATGGGTGGTGGACAAATTGCTCGAAGCAATTGTCAGCAATCCACGACACTCACATGTTCGCACTGTTCTGGCTCAACAGTGCTCTCACACGAGTCCAGTATAACTTCAGACATGAACCTAGGGAGTGTAGCTCTGCGGCGTTCCCCTGCTCCCTCATCAGCAGGTGGTGTCTCACCCCGCCCAGACACGGCCTCTGACCCCGCAGAGTGGACGCCCCGTCCCGCCTCTCCTCCTACTCCCTAGCCCTCGGGGTTAACATTTTTTAAAATGAGATATTTTTTTTGTTATTTTTGTTTTTTTTTTTTTTTTTTTTTAACTTTTTTTTTGTTTTTTTTTTGTTGTTTTGTTTTTTGTTTGTTTTTTTTTTTTTTGTTTTTTTATTTTGTTTTTTTGTTTTTTTTTTTTTTTTTTTTTTTTTTTTTTTTTTTTTTTTTTTTTTTTTTCTTTTTTTTTTTTTTATTTTTTTATTCTTTTACTTTTTTTTTTTTTTTTTTTTTTTTTTTTTTTTTTTTTTTTTTTTTTTGACTTTTTCCCCCAACAATGCTATCCTATTGCTATGGCTATTTTTGCCAAGTAAATCAAAGCACACTACCCTATCCAGATGAGAGACTGACCACTGGTTATGTGTCCTAATATTGAAATCCAACCCCACATACTAAGAAAATTTTCCCACTTCGGTCTTTGCTATGGCTATGTGCTCACTAAGCGGCAGAACAGCAGAGCGGTCGCAAGTCTCACTTACAAATGCTAGAATTGGTCTAGTATGCAATGCGCGAACTAAGCCAACCAGCAGATCAACCAGAAATCAAATATATAGAACGCCTATGTAGGCGTAGAAGCTTTGTATTCTCCTATGGCTATTCTTCTAGCCAAGTATTCAAAGCACACTTACTATGCCAGATTGAGATGAACCACTGAGTTTAGTGCTATTGAAATCCCAACCCCTATAATTTTCCCACTTCGGCTATTGCTATGGATATGTGAGTCAACTAAGCCCAGAAACACGCGGCCTGCAAGTCTACTTACAAATTGTCAGAATTGGCTAGTACATCACCTGCCAGCGAAAAGTAACAGCCACCAGCAGATCAACCAGAAATCAAATATATAGAACGCTATGTAGCGTAAGTAAGCTCTTTGTATTCTCCTATGGCTATTTTCTAGCAAAGTTCAAAGCACACTAACTAGCAAGATTGCGATGACACTTGAGTTAGTGCCTAATTGAATCCAACCCCTACTAAATTTTACCACTTCGGTCTTGCTATGATAGGGCGTAACGTCAATAAGAGCCAAAAACGCTAGCGGTTTGCAAGTCTCACTACAAATGATCAGAATGGCTAGTAATGACTGCAGAAAGTACAGCCACCAGCAGATCAACCAGAAATCAAAAAATATAGGAACGCTACTGTAGGCGAAGTAAGCTCTTTGTATTCTCTATGCTATTTTCAGCCAAGTATCAAAGAACACTACTAGCCAGATGAGATGCACTGAGTTAGTGCCCTATTGAACTCCAAACCCTTATAAATGTTCCAATTCGGGTTTGCTATGGATTATGTGCGTCACTAAGCGCAGGACACAGCCTTCCTTTTTTCCTCTGCCGACACATCGGCGGTTAATTTTTCTTCGTTACCCTCTTGTAATTCCTTGTTTCCAGAGTTCTCTTGTTTCGGTCTTCATTTTCTTCATTTACGATCCTTCTATTACTTTTTTTTGCCCCTTTTCCCCTTCACCCCTTCCCCCATCACTCTACCTCCCTCTTCCCCCCATCAGTTCTTTTCGTGTATCGCTCTCCTCTTCCCTCCCTTCTGCCCCTGCTTTATCACCATTCCTTTCCTCGTCCCGCCTTTCCTCCCCTCCCCACTTGTACCTCGCTATTCTCCCTTTCCCCTCTTTCGTACCCCTGATTCCCATGCTTCTGTCTACCTTATTCATCTGTTCTAGTCAGTCGACTGCCCCCACTTTTCATTTTCGGTCTTCTGTCTTTGTTCTTTCTCTACCTTTCTTTTCCTTTGTTTATTTCCCCTTATTTTTCTTACTTCCTCTTTTCTTTTCTCTCATTCTCGTTCGCTTGGTTAGGCCGTGTCTCTCCGGCTTCGGCGTCATCCTCTTTTACTTTCCCGCGCTCCCTCGTTTTCCGCTCCTTTGCCCTCACTCCCTCTCCCGCCCCTCTTTCTCTCTCGGTCGCGCTTTCATCTCCTTCCTCTCGCCTCTGTCTCCGGTTTTGTGATCTTTTTTAATTTTTCTCTCCCCCGCTTTCGTGTCCCTTCCTACTTGTTTTTGTTGGTATTTGGTTCTTCCATCCTCCCTCTGATATTCACGGTCTGTTTCCAGTCTCGCTTTTTTCGCTCTTCTTCATACCTTGCCAACCCCCTTTTTTTTTTGTCCCCGGTGAATGTTTACATTCCCCTTCTTCTTCTCCGCCTGATCGCCTCCTCTTTTTTAATTTCCTCATTTTCCTCTGATCTACACCCTCTTATCGCGTACTTTCTTTTTTCTTTGTCTCTTCTACCTTTTTCTTTTTTTTTGGTGCTCTCTATTGTCCCATCCAACTGATACCGGCGTTTACCGGTGATGCGAAAGTTTCCCGCTAGCGGACATATTAGATGGTCAGCATAACTACTTAGAGTCGGTTTTAGAAGAACCCGGGTGACCTTGTTCGTTTTGCCTTTTTCTTTCATTCATACCTTCAGATCATCGGATTACTCAGACTATGCCGGCAAGAATTTATCCTGTTGCGAATTTAGAACCACAATTACGCTAAATTGCACAGAAATAACTACACGGCATGTGGCCAGAAATAAACACAGAGATGGATGAGGAGAATAGCGCTAGCGAGTCCCAAACCTTACTGAATAGAACAGAAAACGAGGAAATACAAAAGACATGTTCAATGAGGTCACAGGCAATAAATTAAATAACTTCCTAATATGAAATTGTCATTTTTGCAGGTTTTGAAGCAAGGTTAATGTCATTAATTGGTCTATTTACACATCTGTTCAATATAAGGGGGAAAAAAGTGCCTCCCTGTGATCTGCTACATTGCGGCTCTTAAAAGTAGGTTATTGGGAAAACGAAAGATTAGCTTTCTTAACGTAATTATATAGGACCACATATAGATATTTACACTAAAGTACTAATATTTGTACGTCGGATGTTCATAACTATTGCCTTAGTACCATGACTTTTTGCTATGGACACAGAGTGCAGCTGGGTTGATGACATTTTCAAACCTTACTACCAAAGAATTAAAGTAGTAGAGGCATCTCGAGTCCAGATTGATGGTGACCCTTATTCCAAGCCGTTTTCAAAGACCTTTGGAAGGAAACTTTTATTAGTTGTTGTAAAAGTCGATCCCCTGAACACGTCACCATTGATACTCCAAATCAGTAGGGGATTATAACCACCCATCAAATTTTATACTCGGAGTAGGCCTCCTCCCCATGAAATCCTCAGTAAATCTGTTCATTACTCTCAAACACAAGAACCATTATCGGGTGAAACATTTGAAGCGCTCCCGTGTTACAAAATGGTCCTGTAAAAAGCATGGCTCGAAGGGAACACATTCTTCCGTGGCCCTCAAGCTGATTCTAGTAATCTCCTATATAATTCGAGGATAAGGCCTAGGTTTTTCAGACACAAAAATATTGACTGAACACTGACCTTAACACCCTGGAGGCTTATACCGCACCGTCAAAAAAAAAATAAATATATCAACCTCACCTTTCCGGGCCACTCCTTGTATATTTCTGTGCAATCTTTCGTAGCGGCGGCAGGCTATATATACACCTGGCGGAGGGATGTCTGGTCAAGTGCTGGTCACACCAGCTGGAGGCAGGTCTTGGAAGGCTTATTACACTGGGCAAGGAGTGCTCTAGGCAGGTATATACCACTGGGCAGGGTCTGCGCAAGGCTATGTATAACTGGGGAGGCTGTGACCAATGCATTCCTCAACCCCGTGTTAGACTCGACGTCAATAGGTCTTGGTCTCAGTATTTGTGGTAAAAATTAGGGTCTCGGCTTATATGGGGTCGGGACTTGTTACTCGAGGTATATACGGTATATGTAGGAAGTGATTCCAGACGTGTAGGGGCATAATATCATACAGCCAGCGGCCCAGATCTGCTGGACGTTCTATATAGTTGCCCCTGTTCCAGAGGTTTTTTTATTTTTATTATACAAAACAAGAGAGAAGTGGATTCAAAATGAATAGGAAACATTATATTCAACTCTTAATCCCCATTGCAAGAAGTAACAGAAGACCAAATGGAATGGTAGTGACGTCCGCCCATCGTTCATGTCTCTACTAGAGCAAATAAAGTCAGAGCTTCAAGCACACTGATTTATACAATACCACAGTGAACCTACTTAAGTTACTCAAACAGCATTGGCCTTCTTTAGGACCAGTTTTCCATACAGTCTATAAAGCAGATTGTATTAATAATGGTAACGGCTTCACATAAAAGAGAAATGGAATGAGCCATTGGTAAAAATATTAGTGGTTCCTACCACCTCTAAAATACGTGCCAACAATGAGATGCCTGGCTGAGAAGAAAAGTTATGGACAAATTCCATATTATTACTCTTTCTGTATTCAAAGACATGTATAAACATGTACATAGTCCACAGCCACACCAATCCATAATAGTTTTGTCTGCATGTAGTTTTGCAGCTTAGTAGATCCATTAATAACATATTTGTACAGGAATCTTTATGTTTGTATATTTGTATAATGATCAAACACGCCTGACATTACCTGAGATGAGGTTTCTAAGATCTGTCTCATTCTTTGTAGCAAAAACAAAAAAATCTGCGCATCTGAGTAAATGGGGGAAAAAAGACAAGCCTTTAGACTTTTTTTTTCATTTACCAACTTTATTGATTTCTTTTAGTTCATTTTGCACTCATGAGCTGTGCTTGTTCCATTGTGAAGAGCCGACTGTCTAATTTCCCTGGTGAGTTTCCTTACGTGTGTATGTACATACATACAGGCCCATTATTATTTCACAGGATTCTCTGCTGCTGGACTTCTGTTGTCGTAAGCTTCTGCAATTCATGACATCTAAGAGCCATGGCTACTCTGAAATTGCTTGCAGAGAATACTCAACTAGTATCTACCGCCTCATATCGAGAGTGACACACCCTTCCTGACTGCAACCAATTACTCTGCTTGATAAGGGCCTGTGTACAGTTGAAGGGTGGGTCCATCAATATTGCGACACAGAGAGACAACATGTTTCCATGTTTCGATAACCATTACAGATGCAGTTGAAGTTTAGATTTTCGGCTTTAATTTGGTGGATTAAGCAAAAGGATTAAAAATGATTCAGTTCCTTGCATGCAAACACAATCCCTTCAATTCAGGGGCTCGAAAGTAATAAGACAAATTAAGTGTATATAAAATGTTAATTTCTAATACAGGCACGATCTGAGTTATAGAACGCACCCCACCCTTGGATACGACTGGGTCCTCACCCACAATGCGCGGCGAGACCACGTTTGTTATAGGGGTTGACCGTTCTCGGGATCGCATAAGTAGCACTTATTTACCAAAAGAAACCCTCGCAAGAAATCGCCGGGGGGAGTCATTTGTATGCTCTTCCGGTGCTTGCGCACTCCTTAGTGATCAAAAAGCGGGAGAGGGGAGAGAAGTTACTAAGGACAGGCTTAGCGCCACGCAGTCCGTGGCTTGTAAAGTGCTTCCATGCGCATTAAAAGAAGGACACAAGACGACTGTATCTTCCCCTCACTTGTATCATAAGATCGCGGTCGCGTTATACAGCGGCTTGTTTTTATGCACACGGAAGTGCGTGTCAGCCAGCTGATATAACAGGACAGCGGATCTCTGGGAATCCCGACTTGCATTTCAATGCGGCTTAAGAACAAACCTACAGTCCCAACTTGTATGTAAACCCGGGGACTGCCATTGACTGTGCGGTTTTAAAGAAGAGGGGCAGAAGAGTCAGGGATACCTTTTGAGGCCCTATAGGCTGGAGCTAGTATTGATGATGAGCTTGTCGAGAGGTACTAGTTATCTATTCGTGCAAGACGATGCTTGTTCGAGTTGCATGGATGCTAGCATGAATGAAACACATTTGAAAAATCACAGCAGTTTATAGACACACTAAACTGGTGGACTGCATACAAGAATAGATTAAAAAGAAACCCCTAATTGAAGAGACATACAGATGATAAAAAAACTCAGAGCCATCTTATTTGACATGGATGACAAAGGTTATGATAAAAACGCAGGTTAAGAGAAACCTATGAGGACTGCGGAACCAAGAGCCCTGGGTCTTTCATGCTATGCTGGTGAGCTCCGGCGTCGGCGGTCGAGAGGTCAGATAGGTGTAAAGACCATTTGCAATTAGGTGTTGAATTAGCATTAGGATTGTATACTCGATTCTTTCCTTTAGCCCTGCTGTTCTTTAAAAATGTCCACCATTGAAAACTAGGTAGCATGAGACGCATAAGCCTTCCATTAGTATGGGCCCTCTTGGAGAAAAAGAAAGCTGTAGCCACTGTGCAAGTCTTTCCTTTCAGATTTTTGATTATCAGCTCTGTTGTTGGCAATGCCTTCATAACGGGAATGGGTTCTTTGCACCTCGATTTCGTCAAAATGAAACGGCCTGATGGATTGAGAGAGATGCTGACACGCGGATAGCAAGAGTTAGACCACATTAGAGGACCTGCTATGCAGGAAGAGAGGTGTCCCCTTGATCTATGTACCTGCGGCTGAGATGGAGGTGTGAGGGGTAACGACGGAGATAGGGTACAGGTATACTGAGGTGTCAGACTGGTGCGGGATAAAGTGGCGTTATGGCCACGTTATTACACCTGCTTGCAGGCAGCGTGGGTGATGAAGAGTCTGTGGACGGGAAGGAGGGGGTTACCATTTTTCATTGGAGGTCGCAGGGAACACTCCGGAACAACAGTTCGTTTCAGCTTTGGTTGTGTGGAAGGACAGGAAGCAGGATGTGGGGGGACTGCGATCATTATTTAGTTTATCTGGTTATCTTTATGCAGAATCGAGGTTGTCGAGTTTCACCTTGGCGATGTGGACGTAGGATTCTCAGGTCTGGGCCAGTAAGTGGGCTGATGTTGATTCTGGGACATAGGGGGCCACTATGGCCTGCCTGTTGGGTCTCCTTAGTATTGTGCGTGGTAGACGATCCCTGGCACTGCATGGATGTGCTTTGACCCTTTGTTATCAACGTGAACTTTGTAGACGTTTAGGATTGTAGTCAGCCAGAGGCAGCTGGAAAGTGGCGTGAAATTCGAGACCGAGACTCCAGGACGGTTGTTTTTCAGGATCTGTCTTCGTCGAGAGTCTGAACAGACGATACGTAGGTGGTGTGAGCTTATGGCCTAAGTCCTGGGTCTGTCATATAATAGACTGTATGGTATGTTTGGGGGAGAGAAGCTATAGTTATTTCACAGGTAGGCTGTTCTGTGTCTGATTGCGGTAGGTTATGATTGTTGTTCTGTAAGTGAGCTGTCTTTAATCTTGTTTAGATGTGGTGGTATCCCGAGAGAAGAAGTGTAATGTCGTTTGTAGTAAATGCTTATCAGTATTCGACAAAGGCACCTGTGATGTGGTATGAACTGCCCGAAGGTCTTTTATTTTGAAGACTCCTGGAGCATCAGCCACGAGACGGCGAGTCTGTTACTGTTTCACTCGGGCTCAGGTGTTTCATGCTTGTTGTGTTAAGCAATTTGGCATTTCGTTGGGAAGTGTAAGTGGTGAAGAAGTGAAAGTGATGGCTGAGTGAGGGTTGAGAGTCAGAAGAAGAGCCCGCTGATGTCGGCATGAATCAGAGAAGGTATTTCCGACCTCTTTTCGTTAATAAACTGCATGAGGCTGTGACTTGTAGAGTTTTATGTTTTGGGTGTCGATTGGTCAGCGAGACGTTACTGAATACAGGAGGACGAATCGGTAGAGCGGGATGGTGGAGGGCCGCTACAGTATGCTCTATGATCGACAGACGAGGAGAGACAAAGGCAGGATGTAATGTATTGTAGAGGGGGAGTCAGCAAGTAAGACATAGTGGCCGCAGTGAGACCGTAGGCCGCGGACGTTACATGCCTGAAGCATCGACGAGTTAACTCTGCGAACGTGTCTTGCACATGATGGTCGATGTTGCATATGGGAACTCCTGAAGGTTTGCACGCACAAGTGTAGCGCATACTGTTTAGCAATGTTTCCCAGTGCTTACTAGGGAGGTTGTTGTTTATCTGTCCAAAGAGTGATGGCTGTCCAGAAGCACTGACCGGTCGTTTTGAGAACTGTCTGTTTTTTTTGATTGTATGAGCCTTGAGTTTATCTCAAGTCTTATGCCCGCTGGCCATGCAGACCGTTGCAATGTGGAGGAAGTGAAATTGCAGCTATGAACGACGCCCCTCGCTTAGTAGGACGTATCTTGCCGGAGTCGACATTCTCTTTTACTGTTTTATGCTTTTTTTTGGTGCGTATAATTGAGGATGTGCTGCTATTCAGTGTGTGTACAGGGGCCATTTCCTTTTCACCCGTGGAGAGATATTTATTCGGGGTGCGGACCTCCGCCGTGGGCGATCAGATTTGTGTTCGTGCTTAGCTGATGATGATGTTGCCCGAGTGCGAGGACGCCATTACCTTTCTTCTTTTGTGAGAGCGGAGAGCAATTACGCTAATGATTTGAGTGGAGCGCGGAAGAGCGATGGTATGTTTGTTTTTCTACTTGGAATTTGCGCAGTCGAGTAGGGAGCGGCTTGGTCTGCACTAGGACCATGGGTGGCAGAAACATCCGAATGACAGTGTCGCTAGCGGCGAGTGAGATGAGGGAGTAAGAGATTTCCAAATTGCAAGAGCGACCAGCACCTCAAATGAACGTCCAGGCATTTGTGTCTGGGTGAGAGAAAGAGAGACCTAATGAAGAGATTGCCAGACGAGCTTTTATTCCTGGGAGGATTTGGGTCATGTACTGTGATGACATACGAGATCGATGTCGGGCCTGCCGATGTGATGTGAGCGTGTTCGATGCGGTAATCCTGCGCGAAATTGATGCGCGGCGAGAGATCTGATGCGTTACTGCCACATGTGAACGCATCCGTAGAAGGATGCATCCACACGTGGCATTAACGCATGCGGTTTCAAATGCACCACAACAGCTGAGTAGAGATTTGCCCAATTACATTGCTGTCAATGTTAACACATTGACGTGTTGATCTAGCGTTTACACATGCATTTTGTAAACACAATTTTGACAGTAATATAATTAGGCAAATCTCTTCTCAGATGTTGTGATTAGAGATGAGCGAACACTAAAATGCTCGGGTACTCGTTATTCGAGACGAACTTTTCCCGATGCTCGAGTGCTCGTCTCGAATAACGAACCCCATTGAAGTCAATGGGAGACTCGAGCATTTTTCAAGGGGACCAAGGCTCTGCACAGGGAAGCTTGGCCAAACACCTGGGAACCTCAGAAAAGGATGGAAACACCACGGAAATGGACAGGAAACAGCAGGGGCAGCATGCATGGATGCCTCTGAGGCTGCCTAATCGCACCATTATGCCAAAATTATGGGCAACAGCATGGCCATGACAGAGTGACAGAATGAAGCTAGATAGCATCTAAAACATCCAATAATTGACCCTGACACTATAGGGGACGGCATGCAGAGGCAGCGGCAGCAGGCTAGAGAGTGGCATGGCGACATACCCTAATTGGACTCAGGCTTCAAACCAATGGGTGTCAGAGAGGAACCAAAGGAGGTGAGCAAGAAGCGCTCAAATAATATCGGTACATGATAAAAGTTTGCCAGTATATTTTGTGGATTACACAGCAGGGTGGCGACAAAGTTAACATGGAAGCCATGAAAACAACCCAAAATTCTGCCTGACACAGCTCGTTTGATAAGGGGACCATGTATGCTTACAGTTCATGCCAGTCGCTGCACTGGCTGCCAGTCTCCTTTCGAATACAGTTTAAAATAATAATAACCCTCATCCATAAAGCTCTGTATAATGCTGCACCCCCCTACCTCTCCTCTCTTATCTCAGTCTATCGCCCAACCCGTGCTCTTAGATCCGCCAGTGATCTTAGATTAACCTCTACCCTAGTGCGGACCTCCCACTCGCGTCTCCAAGACTTCTCTAGAGCTGCACCAATTCTATGGAATGCTCTGCCCCGGACTATCAGACTAATACCTAACCTCCAAAGTTTCAAACGTGCTCTTAAAACCCATTTCTTTAGGCAAGCCTATAACACTCATTAACTGCATGAAGTTTTAACTCTTCTACTAACCCGTCCTGTGTCGTCCTCCCATCTGTTATCCAGCAACCAACAGGCACCAGACTTCTCTGCAGTCCCATTCACCCTGGACCTGGTATATAAGATGACGGCTGAGTGGTTCAAGCGACGCAATTCCATTTATTATCTTTTTTCTATTCCCTAAGAGAATGGGCTTGACCATTAAATATTCTTTTACCTGTGTTAACCCATCATCTTCATAAACCCGGAAGCTCTGGCGAGCAGGGACCTCACTCCTGGTGTTCCATACAAATTTGTGCTCTGTTACATTACATTTGTATTTGTTTTCCTATGATTTGTAAAGCGCTACAGAATATGATGACGTCTATACAAATAAAGATTATTATTCTTATATTTATGGAGGCAGTGAAACTCAGTCGATAGTTAAAGGTGCCTGCACTTACTATGTTAGATTGGATCTTGGGATGGAGGCGGCGCTCTGCGCCAGGGCGAGCTTTCGCCAATCCAAGCCCCTGTCTCTAGGGCTACTCCCCAAACAGCACTTCTAGAACCTTTTGTATAAGATCAAGTGTAGTACGTTCTTTAAGTTTAGGATATGGCGGGTGAGGGGAAACTGTAAAGAATGCGTAGCATAGAAGCGCTGAAATATATTGGCCCTAAATGTACAAGTTTGCAGGTATATTTTGTGGATTACACAGCGGGTGGCGACAAGTTAACAACTTTGATGTGGAATGCCCTGTAATCCTCTTGGGCGGTGTGGTCCTTTTATCGCCAGGCTCAGCTTTTGGGCAGGCAGAGAAATGACAAAAGGTTATGTTAAGAGGCTATTCTATTACATAATCAATGAAGCCTAGCAATGCAACAAGTATGGCAATTTGGCGAACTCCTGAGAAATAAGACTAAAAAAGGAGAAGTGTAATAAAGCTTCAATTTTTACATTCTCATTGATTAACAGCCCTATGCCTGGCATATGAAAAAAATTGGCAATATGCTTATGAGATCCTGTTTCACTAATTGTCCACCTTTCGGATAACTAGACAGTAAAAAATGTAAAAATGCTTAGTAGGCTGCCAGCTGGAGAATAAGAATTGTTTACAGAAAATGGTTCCAGAAGGGAATTTCAATGTGGCGTAGTAGTATTTTGCTAACTTATTATAAGGGGGAGATTTATTGTGTCACCAGCGTATGATAAAGCCCACCCCCACTGCCACCGTGGGTTAGACTGAGGGCTGGCAGACAAAACACTCTGGTGAATTTTCGCTGATTGTTAAAATTGTGCAGAAACGCCCGTGCCCACCAACTCCACAGGGGGGGGGGGGGGAGGGGGGGGGGGGGGGGGGGGGGGGGGGGGGGGGGGGGGGGGCTGCCATCTTCGGCCCTCCCCATGTTTATATGGTGTAGAGCGTGGCTTAGCTTTTTGCCGGAATAACCACAATTTCTTGTATTGCACTTATCATGGTTCCTCACCAGAATACTGTGCGTCTGATGGTTGGAAGCATTGCAGTAAATTTGAAGCAGCTTAGGAACACTAAATCGCAGTTTGTCATTATGTAATTTTCGGTCCTTTTAGTGTTTTCTACCTAGGGAAAAGAGTAGCTGTATGTATAATTCAGTTTAGGGACATTGGAGGTCGGTCCAGACGGTGAGGGAGTACCAATACTTATTGATAAGTAAGGCAGTGAATGTGTATCTGTGTTGAGTTTTGTGGATAAGACTATGTTCCCCCTCTGGCAAATGGAGGAGAAAAACAGGAATAAAATGCTTCTAAGAAAAGAGCAAGGTGATACTCAAGCCCAGCTGGGTCCCTTATTAGAGATGAGCGAACACTAAAATGCTCGGGTACGCGTTATTCGAGACGAATTTTCCCAGATGCTCTAGTGCTCGTCTCGAATAACGAACCCCATTGAAGTCATGGGAGAACTCGGCAATTTTTCAAGGTGACCAAGGCTCTGCACAGGGAAGCGTGGCCAAACCCTGGGAACCTCAGAAAGGATGGAAACCCACGAAATGTACATTAAACAGCCAGGGCAGCATGCATGTATGCCTCTGAGCTGCCTAATCGCACCATTTATGCCAAAATTATTGTCAACAGCATGGCCATGACAGAGTGACACGAATGAAGCAGATAGCATCTTAAAACATCCAATAATTGACCATTGACACTATAGGGGACGGCATTCAGATGCAGCGTGCAGCAGGCCTAAGAGTGGCCTTCTACAATACCTAATTGGACTCAGCTTCAAACCAATGGGTGTCAGGGAGGAAACCAAAGGAGTGAGCAAGAACGCTCAAATAATATCGGTACATGATAAAAGTTTGGCCAGTATCTTTGTGATTACACACAGGGGGCGACAATTTAACACATTGAAGCCATGAAAACACCCAAAATTCCTGCCTGACACAGCTCGTTTGATAAGTGGACATTATGCTTACAGTTCAGGCCAGTCGCTGCACTGGCTGCCAGTCTCCTTTCGAACTACAGTTTAAAATATAATACCCTCATCCATAAAGCTCTGTATAATGCTGCCCCCCCCTACCATCTCCTCTCTTATCTCAGTCTATCGCCCAACCCGTCTCTTAGATCCGCCAGTGATCTTAGATTAACCTCTACCCTAGTGCGGACTCTCCCACTCGCGTCTCCAAGACTTCCTCTAGAGCTGCACCAATTCTATGGAATGCATGCCCCGGACTATCAGCTAATACCTAACCATCCAAAGTTTCAAACGTGCTCTTAAAACCCATTTCTTTAGGCCAAGCCTATACACTCATTAACTGGCAGAAGTTTTAACCTTCTACTAACCCGTCCTGTGTCCCGTCCTCCATCTGTTTATCCGCAACCAACCGGCACCAGACTTCTCTGCAGTCCCATTCACCTGGACCTGGTTATAAATGACGGCTGAATTGTTTCAGCGACATCAATTCCATTTATATATTTTTTTCTATTCCCTAAGAAGACTGGCTTGACCATTACATATCTTTTACCTCGTGGTTACCCCATCATCTCATAACCTTAACCTCTGGCGACAGGGACCTCACTCCTGTTTCCTACAAATGTTGTGCTCTGTTTTACTTACACATTTGTTATTGTTTTCCTATGATTTGTAAAGCGCTACAGAAATAGGGATACGCTATATCCTAAAGAGTAATTTTATTATTATTATGGAGGCAGTTACTAGTAGTATATTATAGGTGCTGCAACTATGTTTTAGTTGGATCTTGGATGGAGCTGGCGCTCTTGCAGCCAGGCGAGCTTTCGCCATCCAAGCCCCTGTCTCTATGCTACGTCCCCAAAAAGCACTCAAGACCTTTGGATAAGTTCAAGTGTAGTAGCGTTCTATAAGTTTAGGATATGCCGTTGAGAGGAATGGAAACAGATGCGCAAGAAGCTCATGATGCGCAGGAGCTGGCTCTCCGCTGCCATGCGAGCTTTCGCCAATCCAAGCCCCTGTCTCTAGGCTACTCCCCAAACAGCACTTCTAAGAACCTTTTGTATAAGATCAAGTGTAGTAGCGTTCTTATAAGTTTAGGATATGCCGGGTGAGGGGAATGTAAACAGATGCGCAAGAAGCGCTGAAATAATATCCCTAAATGGTAAAAGTTTGCCAGTATATTTTGTGGATAACACAGCAGGGTGGCGACAAAGTTAACAACTTTGATGTGGAATCCATGAAAACAACCCAAATTTCTGCCTGACACACCTCGTTTGATAAAGGGACGATGTATGGAGGCAGCTATATGGACGACTTTTGGAGGTAGCAATGGAGACAACGTGTGGAGGCTGCTATGGAGACAATTTAATTTGGATAGTGCCTGTATGTGGCAGTCCCAAACATTTTTCAAACCAGAGGAGCAGGTAGGTGGCCCTCCAGTAAAATGGAATAGATTGAGTGCATGTACGTGGCAGTCCAAAAAATTTTTCAAACCAGAGGAGCAGGTAGGTGGCCCTCCAGTAAAATGGAATAGATTGAGTGCCTGTATGTGGCAGTCCCAAAAATTTTTTAAAACAGAGGACCGGGTAGGTGGCCCTCCAGAAAAATGGAATAGATTGAGTGCCTGTATGTGGCAGTCCCAAAAATTTTTCAAACCAGAGGAGCAGGTAGGTGGCCCTCCAGTAAAATGGAATAGATTGAGTGCCTGTATGTGGCAGTCCCAAAAATGTTTCAAACCAGAGGAGCAGGTAGGTGGCCCTGCAGTAAAATGGAATAGATTGAGTGCCTGTATGTGGCAGTCCCAAAAATTTTTCAAACCAGAGGAGCAGGTAGGTGGCCCTCCAGTAAAATGGAATAGATTGAGTGCCTGTATGTGGCACTCACAAAAATTGTTTCAAACAGAGGACCGGGTAGGTGGCCCTCCAGAAAAATTAAATGCATGAAGTACTATAGCAAGAGCCAGTGGGCCCTGTCAAAAAATAGCCATTTTCCTCTGCTTTACTGTACAAAGAGGAGGAGAAGGAGGAAAATGAAGAGGAGGAGGAGTGGATCAATTATTCAGGTTGAGCTTCCTTCACCTGGTGGAGATTGGAAATTCTGAGAAATCCAGCCTTTATTCATTTTAATAAGCGTCAGCCTGTCAGCGCTGTCAGTCGACAGGCGTGTACGCTTATCGGTGATGATGCCACCAGCTGCACTGAAAACCCGCTCGGACAAGACGCTAGCGGCAGGGCAGGCAAGAACCTCCAAGGCGTACAGCGCCAGTTCGTGCCACATGTCCAGCTTTGAAACCCAGTAGTTGTAGGGAGCTGTGTGATCATTTAGGACGATGGTATGGTCAGCTACGTACTCCCTCACCATCTTTCTGTAAAGATCAGCCCTACTCTGCCGAGACTGGGGACAGGTGACAGTGTCTTGCTGGGGTGACATAAAGCTGGCAAAAGCCTTGTAAAGCGTACCCTTGCCAGTGCTGGACAAGCTGCCTGCTCGCCTACTCTCCCTCGCTACTTGTCCCGCAGAACTACGCACTCTGCCGCTAGCGCTGTCAGAAGGGAAATACTGTTTCAGCTTGTGCACCAGGGCCTGCTGGTATTCATGCATTCTCACACTCCTTTCCTCTTCAAAATTCTGCCTGACACAGCTCGTTTGATAAGGGGACCATGTATGCTTACAGTTCATGCCAGTCGCTGCACTGGCTGCCAGTCTCCTTTCGAATACAGTTTAAAATAATAATAACCCTCATCCATAAAGCTCTGTATAATGCTGCACCCCCCTACCTCTCCTCTCTTATCTCAGTCTATCGCCCAACCCGTGCTCTTAGATCCGCCAGTGATCTTAGATTAACCTCTACCCTAGTGCGGACCTCCCACTCGCGTCTCCAAGACTTCTCTAGAGCTGCACCAATTCTATGGAATGCTCTGCCCTGGACTATCAGACTAATACCTAACCTCCAAAGTTTCAAACGTGCTCTTAAAACCCATTTCTTTAGGCAAGCCTATAACACTCATTAACTGCATGAAGTTTTAACTCTTCTACTAACCCGTCCTGTGTCGTCCTCCCATCTGTTATCCAGCAACCAACAGGCACCAGACTTCTCTGCAGTCCCATTCACCCTGGACCTGGTATATAAGATGACGGCTGAGTGGTTCAAGCGACAGCAATTCCATTTATTATATTTTTTTCTATTCCCTAAGAAGAATGGCTTGACCATTAAATATTCTTTTACCTCGTGTTACCCCATCATCTTCATAAACCGTAAGCTCTGGCGAGCAGGGACCTCACTCCTGTTGTTCCATACAAATGTTGTGCTCTGTTACATTACATTTGTATTTGTTTCCTATGATTTGTAAAGCGCTACAGAATATGATGACGCTATATAAATAAAGATTATTATTATTATTATTATGGAGGCAGTGAACTAGTAGTAGATTAAAGGTGCTGCAACTATGTTAGTTGGATCTTGGGATGGAGCTGGCGCTCTGCAGCCAGGCGAGCTTTCGCCAATCCAAGCCCCTGTCTCTAGGCTACTCCCCAAACAGCACTTCTAAGAACCTTTTGTATAAGATCAAGTGTAGTAGCGTTCTTATAAGTTTAGGATATGGCGGGTGAGGGGAATGTAAACAGATGCGCAAGAAGCGCTGAAATAATATCCCTAAATGGTAAAAGTTTGCAAGTATATTTTGTGGATTACACAGCAGGGTGGCGACAAAGTTAACAACTTTGATGTGGAATGCCCTGTAATAGCTCTTGGGCGGTGTGCCTTTTATCGCCTAGGCTCAGCAGTTTCAGCACCGCCTGCTGTCGCTTAGCGACGGCACTGCTGCTGTGCCTAGAGCTACCGACTGATGGCGCCATGCCCACGGATGGTAATTCGGAGGAGGAGGAGGTGGAGGAGGGGTGGGAGGAGGTATAGTAGGCCTTTGAGACCTGGACCGAGGTAGGCCCCGCAATTCTCTGCGTCGGCAGTATATGACCAGCCCCAGGGTCAGACTCGGTCCCAGCCTGCACCAAGTTAAGTGTAGTAGCGTTCTTATAAGTTTGGGATATGGCGGGTGAGGGGAATGTAAACAGATGCGCAAGAAGCGCATGATGCGCATGGAGCTGGCGCTCCGCTGCCAGGCGAGCTTTCGCCAATCCAAGCCCCTGTCTCTAGGCTACTCCCCAAACAGCACTTCTAAGAACCTTTTGTATAAGATCAAGTGTAGTAGCGTTCTTATAAGTTTAGGATATGCCGGGTGAGGGGAATGTAAACAGATGCGCAAGAAGCGCTGAAATAATATCCCTAAATGGTAAAAGTTTGCCAGTACATTTTGTGGATAACACAGCAGGGTGGCGACAAAGTTAACAACTTTGATGTGGAATCCATGAAAACAACCCAAATTTCTGCCTGACACACCTCGTTTGATAAAGGGACGATGTATGGAGGCAGCTATATGGACGACTTTTGGAGGTAGCAATGGAGACAACGTGTGGAGGCTGCTATGGAGACAATTTAATTTGGATAGTGCCTGTATGTGGCAGTCCCAAACATTTTTCAAACCAGAGGAGCAGGTAGGTGGCCCTCCAGTAAAATGGAATAGATTGAGTGCCTGTATGTGGCAGTCCCAAAAATGTTTCAAACCAGAGGAGCAGGTAGGTGGCCCTGCAGTAAAATGGAATAGATTGAGTGCCTGTATGTGGCAGTCCCAAAAATTTTTCAAACCAGAGGAGCAGGTAGGTGGCCCTCCAGTAAAATGGAATAGATTGAGTGCCTGTATGTGGCACTCACAAAAATTGTTTCAAACAGAGGACCGGGTAGGTGGCCCTCCAGAAAAATTAAATGCATGAAGTACTATAGCAAGAGCCAGTGGGCCCTGTCAAAAAATAGCCATTTTCCTCTGCTTTACTGTACAAAGAGGAGGAGAAGGAGGAAAATGAGGAGGAGGAGGAGGAGTGGATCAATTATTCAGGTTGAGCTTCCTTCACCTGGTGGAGATTGGAAATTCTGAGAAATCCAGCCTTTATTCATTTTAATAAGCGTCAGCCTGTCAGCGCTGTCAGTCGACAGGCGTGTACGCTTATCGGTGATGATGCCACCAGCTGCACTGAAAACCCGCTCGGACAAGACGCTAGCGGCAGGGCAGGCAAGAACCTCCAAGGCGTACAGCGCCAGTTCGTGCCACATGTCCAGCTTTGAAACCCAGTAGTTGTAGGGAGCTGTGTGATCATTTAGGACGATGGTATGGTCAGCTACGTACTCCCTCACCATCTTTCTGTAAAGATCAGCCCTACTCTGCCGAGACTGGGGACAGGTGACAGTGTCTTGCTGGGGTGACATAAAGCTGGCAAAAGCCTTGTAAAGCGTACCCTTGCCAGTGCTGGACAAGCTGCCTGCTCGCCTACTCTCCCTCGCTACTTGTCCCGCAGAACTACGCACTCTGCCGCTAGCGCTGTCAGAAGGGAAATACTGTTTCAGCTTGTGCACCAGGGCCTGCTGGTATTCATGCATTCTCACACTCCTTTCCTCTGCAGGGATGAGAGTGGGAAGATTTTGCTTGTACCGTGGGTCCAGGAGAGTGAACACCCAGTAATCGGTGCTGGAATAAATTCTTTGAACGCGAGGGTCACGGGATAGGCAGCCTAGCATGAAATCTGCCATATGCGCCAGAGTACCAACGCGTAAGAATTCACTCCCCTCACTGGCCTGACTGTCCATTTCCTCCTCCTCCAACTCCTCCAACTCCTCTTCTTCTGCCCATACACGCTGAACAGTGAAGGACTCAACAATGGTCCCCTCTTGTGTCTCGCCAACATTCTCCTCCTCTTCCTCCTCATCCTCCTCCACCTCCACCTCCTCCGATATGCGCTGAGAAACAGACCTAAGGGTGCTTTGGCTATCAACAAGGGAATCTTCTTCCCCCGTCTCTTGTGACGAGCGCAAAGCTTCCGACTTCATGCTGATCAGAGAGTTTTTCAACAGGCCAAGCAGCGGGATGGTGAGGCTGATGATGGCGGCATCGCCACTGACCATCTGTGTTGACTCCTCAAAGTTACTCAGCACCTGACAGATATCAGACATCCACGTCCACTCCTCATTGTAGACTTGAGGAAGCTGACTGACCTGACTACCAGTTCTGGTGGAAGTTGACATCTGGCAGTCTACAATCGCTCTGCGCTGCTGGTAAACTCTGGATAACATGGTCAGTGTTGAATTCCACCTCGTGGGCACGTCGCACAACAGTCGGTGAGCGGGCAGTTGGAGGCGGCGCTGCGCTGCCCTGAGAGTGGCAGCATCTGGGCTGGACTTCCTGAAATGCGCACAGATGCGGCGCACCTTCGTGAGCAAATCAGACAGATTGGGGTATGTCTTGAGGAAACGCTGAACTATCAGATTTAACACATGGGCCAGGCATGGCACATGTGTCAGTCTGCCGAGTTGCAGAGCCGCCACCAGGTTACGGCCGTTGTCACACACAACCATTCCCGGCTTGAGGTTCAGCGGTGCCAGCCACAGATCAGTCTGCGCCGTGATGCCCTGTAATAGCTCTTGGGCGGTGTGCCTTTTGTCGCCTAGGCTCAGCAGTTTGAGCACCGCCTGCTGTCGCTTAGCGACGGCACTGCTGCTGTGCCTAGAGCTACCGACTGATGGCGCCGTGCCCACGGATGGTAGTTCGGAGGAGGAGGTGGAGGAGGGGTGGGAGGAGGAGGAGGCATAGTAGGCCTGAAACACCTGGACCGAGGTAGGCCCCGCAATCCTCGGCGTCGGCAGTATATGAGCAGCCCCAGGGTCAGACTCGGTCCCAGCCTCCACCAAGTTAACCCAATGTGCCGTCAGCGATATATAGTGGCCCTGCCCGGCAGCACTCGTCCACGTGTCCGTGGTCAGGTGGACCTTGTCAGAAACGGCGTTGGTCAGGGCAACGGAATTGATTGTGGTCTGACACGTGTGGTGCAGGGCTGGGACGGCACATCGGGGGAAGTAGTGGCGGCTGGGGACCGAATACCGAGGGGCGGCCGCCGCCATGAGGTGCGAAAGGCCTCGGTCTCTCTAGCCTATGAGGCAGCATCTCCAGGCTAAGCATCTGGAGATGTGCACATTAAGGGCTTGGGCGTGGGGTGGGTTGCACTATATTTGCGTTTCCGCTCCAGCGTCTGGTTATGGAGAGCTGAACGCTGGTGGTGGATGAGGTGGAGGATCGTGGAGGCGACGATGGGGTTTTTGTGGCAGGGTCCTGGGCAGGGGGCTGACTAGAGCTGACACAGGGGAAGGAGCAGTGGTGTGCACGGCGGAGGTGAACGGGCTTGTGCCACTGAGTGGGTGTGTTTAGCATTCATATGCCTGCGATACTGGTGGTGTGTCAGGTTTCGCTAGGGAGATTGCTGGGACTTCTGGTTCTTTGTGGGGTACCAGCAGCGTTCTCCGAACCCCGGCGCGTATCCGCGCAAACTCCACCTCTCGTCCTGGGCAGCGGTGCTAAGATCTCGCGGCTGTCTAGGAGTGGCTGGGACTTTGAACCTCTGCTTGTGCGTGGTTGTTTCGCACATGGGGGTTAATTCCCAGATGTGTCCAGCACCTATCAGGTTCTGGAGGTGGAGTTCTGGCTGCATAAATTGCAGCTTCACTATCACCAGTGCCATTGTTTGAAAATCCCTTTCTCCACCTGGTTGCTGCAGTTGTGTATTGCTCTGTATCTGGATCTATATTGTTGCTAACTCGGCTAGTTTTTGGACGTTTGAACTCTTGCTTACTGATTTGCTTTTGACTACCCTCTAGTTTGTGACTCCGGCTTGTTACTATGTCTTTTAGGTTTTGTTTGTCAGTCTGTTTGTGTTTCCCCTTCCCACACTTACCAGAATATTTCGAGTCTTCAGTAGTCGCCCCACGTTTACGTGGTGGGGGCTATAGGAGGGACAGAGGGTTGGGGCAAGCTCAGGCACACTATCCCCTCCGCTTTTTTGTGTACAATTCCTAACAGAAACACTGGCCACACATAGGTCTGCATCCTGTATCCGACCTGCTACATTCTCTCCTTCCATGGAGCCTTTGTCAGCTGTGGTCGCTCAGGTCCAGACCCTAACTCAGCTTGTTCAGGATCTAGCTTCCCGTCTCCAAATTCAGGAATCTATGCAGGTTCCACGGCAGACATCACCGCAGGATCCACTGCCACCCACGCCTGAACCTAAGGTTCCTCTCCCTGACGTGTTTTTTGGTGACCGTAAGAAATTTTTTTCATTTCGGGAGGGCTGTAAACTTTACTTTTCTTTACGCCCTCGTTCATCGGGCACAGAGATTCAAAGGGTGGGCGTGGTTATTTCCCTGTTGCGTGGGGATCCGCAAAATTGGGCTTTTTCTCTCCCACCTGACTCTCCATCCCGTTCTTCTCTTGACGCTTTCTTTTCTGCTTTAGGCCAGATTTATGACGAACCTGACCGCCGAGCACTTGCAGTTTCCCACCTTAGATCTCTGTGTCAGGGAAAACGGACAGCAGAAGATTATTGTGCCCAGTTCAGACAGTATGTGACTGACTCTCAATGGAATGACTGCGCCCTAAAAGACCAATTTATGTCCGGACTGTCAGACCGAGTACAGGACTTAGTCTTAGCTTATGCCGAGCCTCAGACATTAGATGATGCTATGACTCTGGTCATCCGAGTTGATCGTCGCCTAAGATCCAGGCGTTCACCTCGGGTGTCCTCGGACTGTCAGCCAGCGGCCAGTCCGTCTCCAGGTAGTCCAGAATTGGAATCCATGGAGCTGGATAGCATCTCTCCTGCACAGCGGAAGCAACATCGAATAAGACGCCATCTTTGTTTCTACTGTGGAAGTCCTGATCATCAGATCAACACCTGTTCCAAGAGGCAGCAGCAGGAAAACTTCCGCTCCTAAGCAGTAGTCGGGGGGACTGCTTAGGAGCTCAGGTACTCCCTATTGGGTCTAGAATGTATTTACCTTGTACGGTTAAGTTTCAGTCTGTTTCCTGCACTGGTCGCGCCTTTTTGGATTCAGGTGCTGCAACTAATTTAATCGATTATAATTTTGTCTCTCAGTTTTGCATGTCATTGATTCCATTGTCCACTCCTATCCAGATGTCGGGTGCGGATTTGACCCCTCTACAGGCAGGGTTGATCAAATTCCGAACCCCGCAGATAAAGCTTATGGTAGGAGCTATGCATGAAGAATGGTGTTCTTTTCTAGTTATGGAAAACCTGTCTGAAAATGTCATTCTTGGTCTACCCTGGCTCCGGATCCATAATCCGGTAATTAATTGGGAAACTCTGGAGCTGGTTCATTGGGGTCCTCTCTGTAAGGAGCACCTGACCAGAGTTTCACTATGTACAGTAGTGACGGAAGATCAGGGTCTTCCAGGTTTTCTCTCGGACTACTCAGATGTGTTTTCAAAACCCTTGTCCCAAGTCCTTCCTCCTCACAGGGAGTTTGATTGTAAAATTGACCTTCTTCCTGATGCTAGATTGCCAAAGGGTCGTATATATAACTTGTCGGTACCAGAACGGGAGGCACTGAAGAGTTATATTGATGAGAGTTTGGCAATCGGACATATTCGTCCCTCTGAGTCGCCCACTGGGGCCGGGTTCTTTTTTGTTGAGAAAAAAGATGGTGGTTTACGGCCGTGTATTGACTATCGAGAATTAAATAAGATAACGGTAAAAAACTCAGGTCCCCTCCCCTTGATCCCGGATCTCTTAAATCAGGTTTCTGGGGCCCAAGTTTTCTCTAAATTAGATCTCAGAGGGGCTTATAACCTGATTCGGGTCCGAGAAGGGGATGAGTGGAAAACCGCATTTAATACACCTTTGGGGCACTTTGAATACCTGGTTATGCCCTTTGGTTTGAGTAATGCCCCAGCGGTTTTTCAAGGCTTTATGAACTCCATCTTTCATGATTACATCGGTGTGTTTATGGTGGTGTATCTAGACGATATTTTGATTTTTTCTCCTGATATGGTTTCTCACCAGCAACATCTCCGCCAAGTACTTACCAGGTTGCGCAAAAACCACCTCTTCGCTAAGCTGGAAAAGTGTGTTTTTTGCGTCCAGAAGGTTTCCTTCTTAGGTTATGTTGTGACTCCCTCTGATGTACAGATGGATCCGAGTAAGGTTCAGGCGCTCACGGACTGGGTTCGGCCTACCAATCTTAAGGCCCTACAACGATTTTTAGGTTTCGCTAACTATTATCGGAACTTTATAAAGAACTTTTCTGTGATCGCCAAACCCCTCACGGATCTAACCCGTAAGGGTGCTGATCCAAACAACTGGTCCCCTGCCGCTTGCTCAGCGTTTGAAACTTTAAAAGCGGCATTCTCGTCAGCCCCAGTTTTGGTTCAACCTGACCTCTCTCTACCGTTTGTTGTGGAGGTTGATGCCTCCGAGGTAGGAGTAGGTGCAGTGTTGTCTCAGGGGTCCTCCACTCTCACCAGACTTAGGCCCTGTGCATATTTCTCTAGAAAGTTTTCCTCTTGTGAGAGGAATTATGATATTGGTAATCGAGAGCTCCTTGCCATTAAGTGGGCATTTGAAGTCTGGCGACACTTTTTGGAAGGAGCTCTTCATCCGATAACTGTGCTCACAGATCATAAGAACTTAGTATATTTGGATACTGCTAAGCGTTTGAACTCACGTCAGGCTAGGTGGGCCTTGTTTTTCTCTCGCTTTAATTTTGTGGTCACCTACCGACCTGGGTCAAAAAATGTGAAGGCTGATGCCTTGTCCCGTAGCTTCGGGACTCCTGAGCTTCCAGCGACTACGGACAGTAATATTTTGTCTCCAGGTGTTGTGTTGGCAGCTGTCTCCTCCCACCTCTCCTCTCAAATTTTAGCAGGACAAAAATCTGCACCCAAAGACCTTCCGGAAGGCAAATTATTTGTTCCTCTTTCTTGTCGTTTGAGAGTGTTGGAGGAGACGCATTGCTCAGTATTGGCAGGTCATCCGGGAATGCGGAGTACCTTGGATCTCTTAAAGAGAAGTTACTGGTGGCCTCACATGACTAATGATGTGCACGCATTTGTCCAAGCCTGTCAGGTCTGTGCGCGAGGAAAGACTCCCAGGAGACGTCCTGAGGGGCCTCTTCTTCCGCTTCCAGTTCCCACCAGGCCATGGTCTAAAGTGTCAATGGATTTTGTCACTGATCTGCCAGCATCTCAAGGCTATACAGTGATTTGGGTGGTAGTGGACCGTTTTACCAAGATGGGACACTTTGTTCCATTAAAAAAGTTACCTTCAGCTGAAGAATTGGCTGATTTGTTTATACAGAACATTGTACGCCTCCATGGTATACCAGATGATATTGTGTCTGATAGGGGCGTACAATTTGTTTCCAAATTTTGGCGAGCATTTTGTTCTAGACTGGAAGTTAATCTGTCGTTCTCCTCAGCGTTTCATCCTGAGTCTAATGGTCAGTCCGAGAGAATGAATCAGGAGATGATTCAATATCTGCGACTCTTTGTCTCGGACAGTCAGGACCAGTGGGTGAAATTCCTTCCGTTGGCAGAATTTGCTATTAATAACCACTGTAGTTCGTCCACACAGGTATCTCCGTTTTTCTGCAATTATGGTTTTCATCCTCGTTTCTCTTTTTCATCTGTGCCGGTCTCTAATATTCCTCGAGCGGAAGCTGTTGCATCCAAGTTGCGCTCGCTCTGGTCACAAGTTCGGGAGAATATTCGGAGGGCACAAAATTCTATGGTCCAACAGACTGAAAGAAGGCTCACTAACTCGGATACGTTTGTGGTGGGGGATAAAGTGTGGTTGTCCACGAAAAACCTTAAATTGAAGGTCCCCTCTTTGAAGTTTGCGCCCAGGTTTGTGGGTCCGTTTGTTGTTACTCATATGGTTAACCCGGTTTCCTTCAAGATTACACTTCCAGCAGGGTGGCGGGTCCATAACACCTTCCATAAGAGTCTTTTGAAGCGGTATGTTGAGCCTGTTTTGCCTCTTCCTGACCCTCCTTCTCCATCTATTGTGGAGGGGAATCTGGAATTTGAAGTGGAAAAAGTGGTGAATTCCAGATGGGTAGGTAACTCCCTGCAGTACCTGGTCCATTGGAAGGGTTTTGGTCCTGAGGATAGGTCTTGGGTTCCGGCTAGAGATGTTCATGCTCCACGGTTACTCAGGTTATTCCATCAGGCCAACCCTCAGAAGCCATCTTTAAGATCTAGGGGTCCGAAGGCCCCCCGTCAGGGGGGGGGTACTGTCAGGTTCGCTAGGGAGATTGCTGGGACTTCTGGTTCTTCTGGTGGTGCCAGCAGCGTTCTCCGTACCCCGGCGCGTATCCGCGCAAACTCCACCCAACCCCTACTAAATTTTCCCACTTCGGTCTTTGCTATGGATATGTGTGCCACTAAGAGCTAAACACAACGGTAGCAAGTCCCCCTGCTAATTCCTCACAAAATGGTACTAGATGCAAATTAAAATAAAAAAAGTAGAACGTTATTGTAGCCCTAAGAAGGGCTGTTGGGTTCTTTGAGAATCACTCCTGCCTAACAGTAAGCTAATAGAACACCCTAACGCTTTCCCTGACCAGCAGCAGCTCTCTCCCTAGCGGCATCCAGACACAGAATGATCCGAGCAGCGCGGGCAGCGGCTAGTCTATCCCAGGGTCACCTGATCTGGCCAGCCAACCACTGCTATCGACGTGTAAGGGTACCACGTCATGCTGGGTGGAGTGCAGAGTCTCCTGGCTTGTGATTGGCTCTGTTTCTGGCCGCCAAAAAGCAAAACGGCGGGAGCTGCCATTTTCTCGAGCGGGCGAAGTATTCGTCCGAGCAACGAGCAGTTTCGAGTACCCTAATGCTCGACCGAGCATCAAGCTCGGACGAGCATGTTCGCTCATCTCTAATGTTGATATAATTTTCCAGGATGGAACAAGGCAAACAATGCTTCTTTTGCTACCATGTAATGCAGCACTGTTAACATCAAGCATAACTTTCAGGAAGCCTAACAACATGATGTGGGAGTTTTCCATCCTGGAAACTTACAGTATTTGCATATTTTCCATTATCCTCTAGTGGAGAATCAATGGCTATAAGTCTCCGCACACCAACAAGGTGGCCTTAATTGGCAAAGTTTCCATAAGGAGAACTCTTACTTCCCGACAATAGTCAAGCCTCTCACTCAGCCAAACCAGTTCCTTACACTGTACAGTAAAGATACAACTATGTCAAAAATGCAATGTCTACGGGTGAGAATCTGTTCCTTCTGGAATGGATCTACTGGTTTATCTCTAATCCTGCATCATGTTATTAGGCTTCCTGAAAGTCAAGCTTGATGTTAAGGGAGTTGCCTTACAAGGTATCAAAAGAGGCATTGTTTTCCTCATTCCTGGAAAATGTATTTGCATATTTCTCAGAATCCCCTAATGAGGGAATTAGTCTCTACTTGCCTACAAGGCGGCGTTATTTGGAAAAGTGAACTCTTACTTCCCTACACTAGGTAAAGGAGTAAGATTTAACATAAGAGATGGAATTCTACAAAGGCTATGTCATCCCCTTCCTGAGGGTGCAGGTAGTTTAGTGAGGTAAAAGGTGGTAACATGTAAAGCAGGCAATATTTTCTAATTTTGTCCATGGCATTGATTTGCAATTGTTTTTCTTTCACGTCCATAAGAATCTATTGTCTTTCAACTCACCTATGACATGGGACGATGCTCCCACATCATATTCATTATTATGTTTTTCCTTCATTTTGGCATTAGCTCTTTTTCCAACTTCCATCTGGGAAGAAAAGAAAATATACAGCATGTGTTCACTAAGTGTAAGCATGACTCATGACCATGTACAGTAATTTTTTTCTTTTATATTGTTATAGGTGCTACATTAATATCTTCATTATAGGTTCTTTTAGCCCTATAACGACCCGTGACATAATAGCACGTCATGGGTCGGCTGTGGGTGCATGTAGAGATCTCACGGGCTGAGCCCTCTACATAGCCGGTAAATCTTTGCTGCATATCACAGCAAAGACTTACCAGTAACAACTGTGATTGGTGCTAGCATCGATCGCGGGTTTTGACCCGCACATCGCCGCTGGCAAAGCTCGATCAGGAAACGGCGATCTGTGGCCACCACTGCTAGAGTGCAGGGGTGGTTGAATCCAAGGACAGCTATCTCGTTTCTCTCGGCTACATTCATAGGAAATTATCTTAATACATGTAGATCCCTTTTACAAACATGCAATTGAAAAAAATTATGCTAGATAACTTGTCACCAAATTGTTCCAAATAACGTTAGAGACAGGTACCCATAGTAACTAAATGCCAATCTTCTTTCTGCTAAAAATTGTTTCCATTACATACCCATAAAATCAACTTTATGTTAAATTACCTGGCATCAGAGGGGCATGTCCAGTTTGGCCAACCCCCCTCCACCCCATCTACTCCTCCACATGCATTATGCTTCCTCACTATTTAGCACTTCATGTCATGTTATCAGAGTGATGTTTTCTAAGGTCCTTTTCTCCCTAAAATTTTCTATATCTACCCCATGTATGTGTCTGATTACACAAAATTACAGCTTGTGATCAGATACATACATGAGATAGATATGGCAAATTTTAGGGTGAAAAGGACCTTAGATGATATCACACTGGTCAAGTGACATGAATATAACACTGTGTAAACAATTTGACATAATTTTTCTATAAGTAAACAGAGATTTATATGTTTGTAGTTAAATATTTGGCAGAAAGCAGTATGTCCTAGCAGTGAGACCTGTCAATCAGGAACAAGGAGATAGGCCAGTGTTCGAGATTTAAAGATACACAGAGCTGTCAGTCAAAATAAGCTTCACTGGCTGCCTCAGAGAAATCAAGAGTTATATCTTGAATAAAAGAGTAAAGTATGCTAATTTGCATATCAGAAAAATGGTTGTGATTAAGGTACAGTGCCTCACTGGCAGCTAATTTTAGATATAGGGAGTACTTGAAACCCTTTACCAGCAGGCATGGTTAGTTTGGGGGTAAAATTTTGGTGACAGGTTATTCATTTCTATTTCTGATTTCTCTACTGATCCACTGTGGACCATTTGGTTTCATGTAATGCATCCACAAACTAACATGATAACTTTTGCTGTCTGATTCCAGGTAATTTTTAAATAAAGATCTGTTAAAAAACACAACTGTATCTTGGCAGTTGTCTTTCTATACTGTACTCAAAACACTGAAAATATTTTATGATCACTTTTTGCAATGTCATGTAAGTTAAATGTATGTGCCCTCTCTGTATTTGTACACGTGTGCCTTTTTACAAAGGTTTGCAGCTTGCAGTCTGTTATCTTTCAGACATAGAAAGCATCAAATGTTACATGTGATAGTGCTGACTTGTCAAGGAGAAGTGAAAGTCTCCTGCAGCTTCTTCTATATTCTCCCTTCAGCTGACAGGCTGGAGGGGGGCACATTTTTGAACCCTTGCACTTAGATACACAGGGGGATATTTATCTGGACCTCTGCGCACCGCTGCGATTATTTTCCCCAATCCGCCACCTTCACGCCAGTGGGGCGTGAAGGGGCGTGAAGGGGGGGCGCGGCGGACGGGAGTGGGCTGGCGTTACTGTCTCCGCGCCTGCGCACTCGCTGCTGCCGGCGACTTTTCATACGTAGGATAAACGCTGCGCTACTGGCACGAGCGCCAGCGTATGATAAATATCCCCCACAGTGTCTTATTAAACAGCAGAGTCTCCTCTTTAATATGATATATGGATTGTGCACGGATGCTTGAGAGAAACAGAGATAATCACTCTTAAATTTGCAATCGGGAATACTAAGCCGTACATAAAAATAATTTTTTTTAGTACAACTTTGAGGGTGAATATCTTCAGTTCTATTAAGCATCCATAAACAATCCATACATCATATTAAAGGGGAGAAATTTAAAATGACATACATATTATGTTTATATGTGCCAGTGTTCAGGTTGGTCACTGTCAAGATGTTTATAAATGTCCTTTCTGCACCGGGCGTGTGCAAATAGGATGTATATAGCCGCATGGGTGAATGGGTTAATTTATTTGTGGTCATGAAAGGAACTAAATAAACAGATGCCAAATAGACGTAAAAATATAGTTACAAATACAAAGCGGATAGAACACGAAAACAAAACTGATTAGTTTTATAATCTGGACGATTCCTTTAAGTCTACAAAGTGACTTTTTGGCTAGAAACTGGCTTAGAAACAGGCATTTAAAATAAATATTTCACAATTGTATTAACTTCCTATAATCCTTTCCTATAAACAATTTTTGTATATTTGTATTTTTTATAAGTTTTGATTTCGAGATAAGATGATAATTACCATTAAATCATGATCTTTAGAAAGGTTTAATGTGTAACCATATGGAAGGAGAATCATCTTTCCATAGGAATGTATGGTGAGGTAGAAAATGATATCTTGTTTAATTGCTTCTATTAGACCTGATAGTGCTTTTGTTTCAGGTTCTGAAGTTGCTGATGGTCCACAAAAGGTATTGCTGTTACAATCTTTAGATGCACCAATAGCTGCAAAAGAATGGAAAATGAATGCTATAAAAAATGTAAAAAATTCCAGTAACATGAATTCAGTTCATTGCTTTCAACCCCCATTGATTATACATTGCTATAAAATATATATACTGTATATATGTAATATTATATTAAAATATTTAACACCTACTACACCATTGGACATCAAAATTTCTATTCAGATCCACTCCATAACACGATCCATTATTGAATGGTGCACGATTCTTTCTCCATAGGCGTTCCTGTTTTTGAAGAATTGTTTATAATATCAGATAGAGGAAAAACAGGGCTAACCAATTAATATACAAAGTAGATATTGGTATAAATATGGCTTTGTAACTGTAAAATCTAAAACTAAAAAGAAAATGATTATTATTATTTCAAATGATTAATGGTTATAAAGTGGTATCATTCTAGTGGTTGGTGGAAAAAAGAATGAGCAAACACATAGCTGAACTGTAAAATTATTCAATCAGAAAGCTTAAAAAATGCGTACAATTTTCTGCCTACTTTCACATCTGGGTTCTGGTGAAAATTCAGGGAGCACTGCAGAAAACTAGACTATGGCAAACTAAATAAAGTCACACGAGCACGTACCATGAAAAGTCGCAAACTATTAAAAACAAGGCAAGCAAAAAGTTTGGTACATGTGCTCCACTATTCCCTGATGCAACATGTATGTCTATGTATCTACTACTCCACTGCCCATCAGATCCATTAAAGTGGCCTTGTCCCTTTAATAAATGTTCTCAAGGTGTATTTTCTGTCTGGGATTTTTCTTTCTTAAGGGCCCAAAAAACACTCAAAATGCATAAAAAGTCTCAGCACATAGACCAGCAGGGGACTGGAGTGACTATGAGACTTTTTTGCAAATCTGGCTTTGCACTGTGTTGCACTGGCTTTGCACTGTGTTGCTCTAGCAGTAGTTCTATGTTTAGGCCATAATAATAAAGAGGTGCATGTAGTCCTGTGAGACTTTTTAGCATAAACCATTTCAGATCAAAAATGAACCTGAAATTTTTTTCAAGTTGGTGAAGTCTAGCACTTGCAACTTTTTTGTGACTTTTTAAAAAGTCCCAGTTGGAGAATATATTTAACTTTAGTCTAAACAGCTGGATTTCTAAGATAACTACAAAGGATCCATTGAAAAACATTGTACGAGTTGTTGTGTAAATGTGCAATGTGTTTTGTTGAAAAACATTGTACGAGTTGTTGTGTAAATGTGCAATGTGTTTTGTGCCTCAACTTCATCATGTCAATATATAAATGTATGCTTAGACTGGTTTCATTTAAACATAATTAGAATTACTAAGCACCCATCTGTGGGCAAGAATATTATTCTCTATCAATAACTCATATATCAATACAAATACTACAATATAGCTACCTTTATTCTATATTAAGGCAAAAAAATTCAATGTTTTGCTTCAACCCCTTGAGGACGTAGCCAGCTTATAGGACCGGCAATCTACGTCGGTCATTAAGGTCCTTTCTACGGCGCCGCGTCAGAAGAAGATTTTGGGTTCAGTATAGTGCCGGTGTCGGGCTGTGATATAACAGCCCAGACCCGGCACTAACTCCCGGGATTGGAAAAACTCAGATCCCGGGTGTCCCACGTGGATCGGACCCCCCGGTGAGATTACCGGGGGATCCGATCCCTCCTGCCGCTGCCCCCGGGTCCGGCGAGTGACCCGAGGCTTCCGGTTCCTCTTCTGACCGGGTTCTGCCTTCCTGGCAGGACCCGGCTGTATGTAACTGAGCATGTGCACCATGCTCAGTTACTTACACCATACACTGCAATACAAGTGTATT